>CAJHQQ010001612.1:0-89483 GCA_905132885.1 Moricandia moricandioides
GTGGTATGAGCCGCAAGAATAGAAGACTTAGAAAGCTTTCCATGGCCAGGAGAGCTAAGGGAAAGTATTGGAAGAGAAGCATACAGCTACTAGTTTAGAAAAGCCGCCTAAAGATGCTGGTCAAGGAAGTGACACAGCAAATGGTCAGAGGAGAATGCTCCTATTCAGCTTACATGGGTGAGTCATTAGGAGAAAGAGTGGGATCCAGTGAACCAGAGATAGCAAGAGCTGATGGTCCTATTACCATGAAGGATTAGGAGACATTTATGGAGCATATGCAAGCTCTGCTTACAACAAGGAAGCAAAGGAGACAGTCTAGTGTTGGTGAAGAAGCTACTAAGCCTATTATCATTGATTCTGGAGCAACTCACCACATGATCAGTGATAGGAGTTTGATGAGTGATATTAAAGCCACCACAGGGACTGTCAGGATAGCTAATGGTGATCAGATTCCAATAGAGGGGATAGACAATCTGAAGTTGTTTCAAAAGGATTCAGCTGCCTTCTAACTACCTCGGTTCACCTCCAATCTGATATCTGTGAAGAGAGCAACAGTGGATCTTAATTTCCAAGTTGTATTCAGGCCAAATGAATTTGAGTTTCAAGACTTGGATTCTGGACAAGTCATTGGCCGAGGATACAGCAGGAATGAGCTTTACCATCTACAAACGACTAAGCTCTCTAAACCCTTTGACTCTATTTGTTTAAGTAGTGCTGCTGATAGTATTGATAGCATTACTTGGCATGCTAGATTGGGTCACCCTCATGCTCATGCAATTGAGCTGATTTTACCTACTTTATCATTCAATCATTTGGAGTGTGAAGCTTGCATCTTAGGAAAGCATTGTAGGACTGTTTTTCCAACATCAGAGACTATATATGAGAATTGTTTTGATCTAATACACTCTGATGTGTGGACATCTCCATGTGTTTCTAGGGACAATCAGAAGTATTTTGTGACTTTCATTGATGAGAAGTCTAAGTATACTTGGATCACATTGCTTTCATCTAAGGATAAAGTGTTAGATGCCTTTGTAAACTTCCAAGCATATGTTACTAATCATTACAATGCTATTGTGAAGGTACTAAGGTCAGACAATGGAGGAGAATACACTAGTCATGCCTTCAAGAATCACTTGGCCAAGCATGGGATATTGCATCAGACCAGTTGTCCTTACACACCACAGCAGAATGGAGTTGCTGAGAGGAAGAATAAGCACCTGATGGAGGTTGCTAGATCCATGATGTATCATGCAAAGGTCCCTAGGCGGTTTTGGAGTGATGCAGTTCAGACTGCATGCTATCTTATCAACCAAATTCCAACCAAGATCTTGAAGAATATGTCCCCATATGAAGTGTTGAACAAAACAAAGCCATACATAGATCATCTGAGAGTCTTTGGGTGTCTATGCTATGTCCTGGTTCCTGGAGAGCAGAGAAACAAGCTGGATGCAAAGACTACTAAAGCTATTTTTATTGGGTACTCAGTAACTCAAAAGGGGTAAAAGTGCTATGATCCAGCGACAATGAGAGTGTTGGTATCCAGAGATGTGAAGTTCATGGAGGCAAAGGGGTATTATGAGGAGAAAAAATGGGAAGACTTAGAAGACATGCCTAAAGAACCAGGGGATAAGGCACTGAATCTGAGAATCTTATTGGAGAAGCTTGGGGTAAACATGTCCCAAGATAAAGGGATAATAAGGTGCACTCCTTCTTCTGATCAAGTTGGAGAAGCTGGAAGAAAAACCCCTCTTGATCATGAGGGGGGAGAAGAGTCTGAATCAGAAGTGCAGGAGCAGCACCAAGAGGATTCAGGTCATCATGATCAAGAGGTGACACATGAGGCTGAGAATCTGGATCAGTCTATTGGAGATGAGCATAACGAGTTTCATAATCATGAGGAGGTAAATGAGACACATCCAAAAGTTCAAGAAGAGGTTCAGCCTTTGCGGAGAAGCACAAGGGTTAGGAAGGATCCTTCCAACTGTGTAAACACGAGAGTGTACTACAATGCCCAGGCTGTGAAGCATCCTTCTCAAGTCGTGTGTTACTTTGCAGAGTATCCAGATGAACACATGGTGTTTATGTGTAACTTGTATGAGAATGAGATTCCAAGATCCTATGAAGAAGCCATGAAGGATAAAGAATGGAGAGAGTCAGTGAGTAATGAAAGGGATGCAATGATCAGAAATGACACATGGTATGAGAGTGAACTACCTAAGGGGAAGAAGGCTGTGACTAGTAGATGGATTTTCACAATCAAATACCTTGCAAATGGGCAGATTGATAGGAAGAAGACAAGGTTGGTAGCAAGAGGATTTACACAGACTTATGTGGAAGATTACATTGTACGTTTTCTCCTATGGCTAAGCTTCACAGTTCGGATTGTATTATCTATTGCTACAAATCTAGAGTGGGACTTATGGCAGATGGATGTGAAGAACGCTTTCTTGCAAGGTGAGCTTGAAGATGAGGTTTATATGCTTCCTCCCCCTGGTCTTGAGCATCTAGTGAAGCCAGTGAATGTGTTGAGATTGAAGAAAGCAATATATGGGTTAAAGCAGTCACCTAGAGCCTGGTATAGAAAACTAAGTACAACCCTAAATGGAAAAGGGTTCAGGAAGTTTGAATTAGATCATACTCTGTTCACTCTTGTTACTCCATCAGGGATCATTGTGATATTGGTGTATGTGGATGATTTGATCATCACAGGAAGTGATAAGGCTGGGATTAAAGCCACTAAAGAGTTTCTCAAGTCAGTGTTTGATATCAAAGATTTGGGAGAGATGAAGTACTTCTTGGGGATTGAGATATGCAGATCTAAGGAGGGTTTGTTTATGTCTCAAAGAAAGTATATGATGTATATGTTGAAAGAGACTGATGTGCTTGGAGGAAAGATAGCAAAGACACCTCTTGAAGAGGGGTATAAGGTTCTACTTGAGGGGGAGATTGAAGAGAACAAGTTGTTTGAGGATGCCAAGCTATACAGGAAGATGGTTGGGAAGCTGATCTACTTGACTATCACAAGACCAGATATATGTTTTGCAGTGAATCAAGTAAGTCAGCATATGCAGGCGCCAAAGGCCCATCACTGGAAGATGGTTGATAGGATACTGAGGTACTTGAGTGGCACGCCTGGACAAGGAGTTTGGATGGGATGTAATGGCAGTACAGAAGTAATTGGGTATTGTGATGCTGATTGGGCAGGAGATAGAGTGGATAGAAAATCAACTACTGGGTATTGTACATTCATTTGAGGGAACCTGGTTACTTGGAAGAGTAAGAAGCAAAAGGTTATCTCCTGTTCAAGTGTTGAGGCTGAGTTTAGGGCTATGTTGAAGCTGACAAACGAGTTGGTGTGGATCAAGGGCATTCTGAAGCATCTGGAGATTAAACAGACCACTCCAATGACAATGCATTGTGATAATCAAGCAGCAATTCACATTGCATCTAACTCAGTCTTCCATGAGAGAACAAAGCACATAGAAGTTGATTTTCATAAGGTGAGGCAGATGATTGGCTTAGGAGTGATATTGCCATGCTATACAAGGAGTGAGGATCAACTTGCTGATGTGTTCACTAAGGCTGCGAGATTAAAGACAATGGAGTCCATCCTTTCGAGGTTGGGACTCATTGATCTTACTCCAAACAACTGATCTCCTCGTCATGGGGTCTTCACTCTTTTCCTTATCAAGGTTTTATCCCTAAGGAGGGTTTTCCTTGGTAAGGTTTTTAATGAGGAAGATCTCATGGCATTCCAAGCTTGACTTGTTCCACATGGTCAAGCTTGAGGGGGAGTGTTGAAATAAGTGAGTACATGCTGGAAAGTAAAAGGAGTTTTTGTGGCCAGCAAGGAAGATGCCAAAAGGAGTTTCTGTGGCCAGAAAGGAAGATGACAAAGCATCTTTGACTTCTCTTGCTTCCTTATCCTTTTAGTCACGAAAAATCCTTGTATCTGAGCATATATATGTTGTAAACCCTCTCATTTATCAATAATAGAGTTTTGAGCCTCTCTCTCTATATATTTTCTTTATTCTCTCTCTAATCTCTAAATCTCTTATACAAACAATCTGCTCCTTTCGGAAATTCCTGTCTATACACTCACTAAATCAAAAGTGAATAATAATCACCCTGAAGTTGAATCAAGATCATAAGAGTTATGATGAAGAAATTATCCCACTTTTAACCGAAGTGACTCCAGTTTACCATGTTTGGAGATTTGGCAATTTCTTCTTGATTCTAATCAAACCAGAATGAATCAAGATGTAAGAATATTGATTTGGACTCATAAATCAGTAGAATAATCCTGAATTTGAATCAATATCATTGGACTTATGATGAAGAAGTTATCCCACTTTTAACCGAAGTGATTCCAGTTTGCCCTGTTTGGAGATTTGGCAATTTATTCTTGATACTAATAAAACCAGAATGAATCACGATGTAAGAAGCTTGATTTGGACTCATTAATCAGTGTAGAATCACCCTGAAGTTGAATCAAGATCATAAGAGTTATGATGAAGAAGTTATCCCACTTTTAACCGAAGTGATTCCAGTACACCTGTTTGGAGATTTGGCAAACCAGAATGAATCAAGACGTAAGAAGCTTGCTTTGGATGCATAAATCAGGGTAGAATCATCCTGAAGTTCAATCAATATCATTGGAGTTATGATGAAGAAGTTATCCCACTTTTAACCAAAGTGATTCCAGTTTGCCCTGTTTGGAGAGTTGGCAATTTCTTCTTGATACTAATAAAACCAGAATGAATCACCATGTTAGAAGCTTTATTTGGACTCATAAATCAGTTTAGAATCACCCTGAATTTGAATCAAGATCATAGGAAATATGATGAAGAAGTTATCCCACTTTTAACCCAAGTGACTCCAGTTTACCCTGTTAGGAGATTTGGCAATTTCTTCTTGATTCTAATCAAACCAGAATGAATCAAGATGTAAGAAGCTTTATTTGGACTCATAAATACATGGATAATCACCCTGAAGTTGAATCAATATCATTGGAGTTATGATGAAGAAGCTATCCCACTTTTAACCGAAGTGATTCCAGTTTGGCCTGTTTGGAGAGTTGGCAATTTCTTCTTGATACTAATAAAACCAGAATGAATCACGATATAAGAAGCTTGATCTAGACTCATAAATCAGTGTAGAATCACCCTGAAGTTGAATCAAGATCATAGAAGTTATGATGAAGAAGTTATCCCACTTTTAACCGAATTGACTCCAGTTTACCCTGTTTGGAGATTTGGCAATTTCTTCTTGATTCTAATCAAAAAAGAATGAATCAAGATGTAAGAAGATTTATTTGTACTCATAAATCAGTGGATAATCACCCTGAAGTTGAATCAATATCATAGGAGTTATGATGAAGAAGTTATCCCACTTTTAACCAAAGTGACTCTAGTTTACCCTGTTTGGAGATTTGGCAATTTCTTCTTGATTCTAATCAAACCAGATTGAATCAAGATGTAAGAATATTGATTTGGACTCATAAATCAGTGTAGAATCATCATGAAGTTGAATCAATATCATTGGACTTATGATGAAGAAGTTATCACACTTTTAACCAAAGTGATCCCAGTTAACCCTGTTTGGAGATTTGGCAATTTATTCTTGATACTAATAAAACAAGAATGAATCACGATGTAAGAAGCTTGATTTGGACTCATTAATCAGTGTAGAATCACCATGAATTTGAATCAAGATCATAGGAGTTATAACGAAGAAGTGACTCCATTTTACCCTTTTTGGAGATTTGGAAATTACTTCTTGATTCTAATCAAAACAGAATGAATCAAGATGTAAGAAGCTTGATTTAGACTCATAAATAAGTGTCGAATCATCCTGAAGTTGAATCAATATCATTGGCGTTATGATGAAGAAGTTATCCCACTTTTAACCGAAGTGATTCCATTTTGCCCAATTTGGAGATTTGGCAATTTGTTCTTGATTCTAATCAAAACCAGAATGAATCAAGATGTAAGAATCTTGATTTTGACACATAAATCGGTGTAAAATCATCCTGAAGTTGAATCAATATCATTGGACTTATGATGAAGAAGTTATCCCACTTTTAACCGAAGTGATTCCAGTTTGCCCTGTTTGGAGAGTTGGCAATTTCTTCTTGATACTAATAAAACCAGAATGAATCACCATGTTAGAAGCTTTATTTGGACTCATAAATCAGTTTAGAATCACCCTGAATTTGAATCAAGATCATAGGAAATATGATGAAGAAGTTATCCCACTTTTAACCCAAGTGACTCCAGTTTACCCTGTTTGGAGATTTGGCAATTTCTTCTTGATTCTAATCAAACCAGAATGAATCAAGATGTAAGAAGCTTTATTTGGACTCATAAATACATGGATAATCACCCTGAAGTTGAATCAATATCATTGGAGTTATGATGAAGAAGCTATCCCACTTTTAACCGAAGTGATTCAAGTTTGGCCTGTTTGGAGAGTTGGCAATTTCTTCTTGATACTAATAAAACCAGAATGAATCACGATGTAAGAAGCTTGATCTAGACTCATAAATCAGTGTAGAATCACCCTGAAGTTGAATCAAGATCATAGAAGTTATGATGAAGAAGTTATCCCACTTTTAACCGAATTGACTCCAGTTTACCCTTTTTGGAGATTTGGCAATTTCTTCTTGATTCTAATCAAAAAGAATGAATCAAGATGTAAGAAGATTTATTTGTACTCATAAATCAGTGGATTATCACCCTGAAGTTGAATCAATATCATAGGAGTTATGATGAAGAAGTTATCCCACTTTTAACCGAAGTGACTCTAGTTTACCCTGTTTGGAGATTTGGCAATTTCTTCTTGATTCTAATCAAACCAGATTGAATCAAGATGTAAGAATACTGATTTGGACTCATAAATCAGTGTAGAATCATCATGAAGTTGAATCAATATCATTGGACTTATGATGAAGAAGTTATCACACTTTTAACCAAAGTGATCCCAGTTAACCCTGTTTGGAGATTTGGCAATTTATTCTTGATACTAATAAAACAAGAATGAATCACGATGTAAGAAGCTTGATTTGGACTCATTAATCAGTGTAGAATCACCATGAATTTGAATCAAGATCATAGGAGTTATAACGAAGAAGTTATCCCACTTTTAACCGAAGTGACTCCAGTTTACCTTTTTTGGAGATTTGGCAATTACTTCTTGATTCTAATCAAAACAGAATGAATCAAGATGTAAGAAGCTTGATTTGGACTCATAAATACGTATAGAATCATCCTGAAGTTGAATCAATATCATTGGCGTTATGATGAAGAAGTTATCCCACTTTTAACCGAAGTGATTCCATTTTGCCCAATTTGGAGATTTGGCAATTTGTTCTTGATTCTAATCAAAACCAGAATGAATCAAGATGTAAGAATCTTTATTTGGACTCATAAATCGGTGTAGAATCATCCTAAAGTTGAATCAATATCATTGGACTTATGATGAAGAAGTTATCCCACTTTTAACCGAAGTGATTCCAATTTGCCCTGTTTGGTGAATTGACAATTTCTTTTTGATACTAATAAAACCAGAATGAATCACGATGTAAGAAGCTTGATTTGGACTCATAAATCAGTACAGAATTATCCTGAAGTTGAATCAATATCATTGGAGTTATGATAAAGATGTTATTCCAGTTTTAAGCGAAATGATTTCAGTTTACCCTGATTGGAGATTTAGCAATTTCTTCTTGATTCTAATCAAACCAGGATAAATCAAGATGTCTGAATCTTTATTTGGACTCAAAAATCAGTGTAGAATCATCCTGAAGTTGAATCAATATCATTGGAGTTATGCTGAAGAATTTATCCCACTTTTAACCGAAGTTATTCCAGTTTGCCCTATTTGGAGATTTGGCAATTTCTCCTTGATTCTAATCAAAACCAAAATGAATCAAGTTGTAAGAATCTTGATTTTGACTCATAAATCGGTGTAGAATCATCCTGAAGTTGAATCAAGATCATAGGAGTTATGATGATGAAATTATCCCACTTTTAACCGAAGTGATTCTAGTTTACCCTGTTTGGAGATTTGGCAATTTCTTCTTGATACAAATAAAACCAGAATGAATCACGATGTGAGAAACTTGATTTGGACTCACTAATCAGTCTAGAATCACCCTGAAGTTGAATCAAGATCATAGGAGTTATGATGAAGAAGTTATCCCACTTTTAACCGAAGTGATTCCAGTTTATCCTGTTTGGAGATTTGGCAATTTTTTCTTGATACAAATAAAAACAGAATGAATCATGATGTAAGAAGTTTGATTTGGACTCATAAATCATTTTAGAATCACCCTGAATTTGAATCAAGATCATAGGAGTTATGATGAAGAAGTTATCTCACTTTTAACCGAAGTGACTCCAGTTTACCCTGTTTGGAGATTTGACAATTACTTCTTGATTCTAATCAAAACAGAATGAATCAAGATGTAAGAAGCTTGATTGGGACTCATAAATCAGTGAAGAATCATCCTGAAGCTTAATCAATATCATTCGAGTTATGATGAACAAGTTATCTCACTTTTATCCGAATTGACTCCAGTTTACCCTGTTTGGAGATTTGACAATTTCTTCTTGATTCTAATCAAACCAGATTGAATCAAGTTGTAAGAATATTGATTTGGACTCATAAATCAGTGTAGAATCATCATGAAGTTGAATCAATATCATTGGACTTATGATGAAGAAGTTATCCCACTTTTAACCAAAGTGATCCCAGTTAACCCTGTTTGGAGATTTGGCAATTATTCTTGATACTAATAAAACAGGAATGAATCACGATGTAAGAAGCTTGATTTGGACTCATTAATCAGTGTAGAATCACTATGAATTTGAATCATGATCATAGGAGTTATAAAGAAGAAGTTATCCCACTTTTAACCGAAGTGACTCCAGTTTACCTTTTTTGGAGATTTGGCAATTACTTCTTGATTCTAATCAAAACAGAATGAATCAATATGTAAGAAGCTTGATTTGGACTCATAAATCAGTGTAGAATCATCCTGAAGTTGAATCAATATCATTGGCGTTATGATGAAGAAGTTATCCCATTTTTAACCGAAGTGATTCCAGTTTGTCCTATTTGGAGATTTGGCAATTTCTTCTTGATTCTAATCAAAACCAGAATGAATCAAGATGTAAGAATCTTGATTTGGACTCATAAATCGGTGTAGAATCATCCTGAAGTTGAATCAATATCATTGGACTTATGATGAAGAAGTTATCCGACTTTTAACCGAAGTGATTCCAATTTGCCCTGTTTGGAGAGTTGGCAATTTCTTCTTGATACTAATAAAACCAGAATGAATCACGATGTAAGAATTTTGATTTGGACTCATAAATCAGTACAGAATTATCCTGAAGTTGAATCAATATCATTGGAGTTATGATAAAGATATTATTCCAGTTTTAAGCGAAATGATTCCAGTTTACCCTGATTGAAGATTTGGCAATTTCTTCTTGATTCTAATCAAACCAGAAGAAATCAAGATGTAAGAATATTTATTTGGACTCAAAAATCAGTGTAGAATCATCCTGAAGTTGAATCAATATCATTGGAGTTATGATGAAGAATTTATCCCACTTTTAACCGAAGTTATTCCAGTTTGCCCTATTTGGAGATTTGGCAATTTCTCCTTGATTGTAATCAAAACCAGAATGAATCAAGATGAAAGAAGCTAGATTTTGACTCATAAACCTGCGTAGAATCATCCTGAAGTTGAATCAAGATCATAGGGGTTATGATGATGAAATTATCCCACTTTTAACCGAAGTGATTCCGGTTTACCCTTTTTGGACATTTGGCAATTTCTTCTTGATACAAATAAAACCAGAATGAATCACGATGTAAGAAACTTTATTTGGACTCATTAATCAGTGTAGAATCACCCTGAAGTTGAATCAAGATCATAGGACTTATGATGAAGAAGTTATCCCACTTTTAACCGAAGTGATTCCTGTTTACCCTGTTTGGAGATTTGGCAATTTTTTCTTGATACAAATAAAAACAGAATGAATCACGACGTAAGAAGCTTGATTTGGACTCATAAATCATTTTAGAGTCACCCTGAATTTGAATCAAGATCATAGGAGTTATGATGAAGAAGTTATCTCACTTTTAACCGAAGTGACTCCAGTTTACCCTGTTTGGAGATTTGGCAGTTACTTCTTGATTCTAATCAAAACAGAATGAATCAAGATGTAAGAAGCTTGATTTGGACTCATAAATCAGTGTAGAATCATCCTGAAGGTTAATCAACATCATTGGAGTTATGATGAAGAAGTTATCCCACTTTTAACCGAAGTGATTCCAGTTTGCCCTATTTGGAGATTTGGCAATTTCTTCCTTATTCTAATCAAAACCAGAATGAATCAAGATGTAAGAATATTGATTGGACTCACTAATCAGTACATAATTATCCTGAAGTTGAATCAATATCATTGGAGTTATGATAAAGAAGTTATCTCAATTTTAACCGAAGTGATTCCATTTTGCCCTATTTGAAGATTTGGCAATTTCTTCTTGACAATATTAAAACCAGAATGAATCACATTGTAAGAAGCTTGATTTGGACTCATTAATCAGTGTAGAATCACAATGAATTTAAATCAAGATCATAGGAGTTATGATGTAGAAGTTATCCCAACTTTAACCGAAGTGAGTCCAGTTTACCCTGTTTGGAGATTTGGCACTTTCTTCTTGATTCTAATAAAACCAGAATGAATCAAGATGTAAGAATTTTTATTTGGACTCATAAATCAGTGGATAATCACCCTTAAGTTGATCAAAATCATTGGAGTTCTGATGAAGAAGTTATCTCACTTTTAACCGAAGTGATTCAAGATTGCCCTGTTTGGAGAGTTGGCAATTTCTTCTTGATACTAATAATACCAGAATGAATCACGATGTAAGAAGCTTGATTTGGACTCATAAATCATTGTAGAATAACCCTGAAGTTGAATCAAGATCATAGGAGTTATGATGAAGAAGTTATCCCACTTTTAACCGAAGTGACTCTAGTTTACCCTGTTTGGAAATTTGGTAATTTCTTCTTGATTCTAATAAAACCAGAATGAATCAAGATGTAAGAAGTTTTATTTGGACTCATAAATCAGCGGATAATCACCCTGAAGTTGAATCAATATCATAGGAGTTATGATGAAGAAGTTATCCCACTTTTAACCGAAGTGACTCGAGTTTACCCTATTTGGAGATTTGGCAATTTCTTCTTGATTCTAATCAAAGCAGAATAAATCAAGATGTAAGAAGTTTTATTTGTACTCATAAATCAGTGGATAATCACCATGAATTTGAATCAATATCATAGGAGTTATGATGAAGAAATTATCCCACTTTTAACCGAAATGACTCCAGTTTACCCTGTTTGGAGATTTGGCAATTTCTTCTTGATTCTAATCAAACCAGAATGAATCAAGATGTAAGAAGCTTTATTTGGACTCATAAATCAGTGGATAATCACACTGAAGTTGAATCAATATCATAGGAGTTATGATGAAGATGTTATTCCACTTTTAACCGAAGTGATTCTAGTTTACCCTGTTTGGAGATTTGGCAATTTCTTCTTGATTCTAATCAAACCAGAATGAATCAAGATGTAAGAACATTTATTTTGACTCATAAATCAGTGTAGAATCATCCTGAAGTTGAATCAATATCATTGGACTTATGATGAAGAAGTTATACAACTTTTAACCGAAGTGATTCCAGTTTGCCCTGTTTGGAGATTTGGTAAGTTTTTCTTGATACTAATAAAACCAGAATGAATCAAGATGTAAGAAGCTTGATTTGGACTCATTAATCAGTGTAGAATCACCCTGAAGTTGAATCAAGATCATAGGAGTTATCATAAAGAAGTTATCCCACTTTTCACCGAAGTGAGTCCAGTATACCCTGTTTGGAGATGTGGCAATTTCTTCTTGATTCTAATCAAACCAGAATGAATCAAGACGTAAGAAGCTTGATTTGAACTCATAAATCAGTGTAGAATCATCCTGAACTTGAATCAATATCATTGGAGTTATGATGAAGAAGTTATCCCACTTTTAACTGAGGTGATTCCAGTTTACCCTATTTGGAGATTTGGCAATTTCTTCTTGATTCTAATCAAAACCAGAATGAATCAAGATGTAAGAAGCTTTATTTGGACTCATAAATCGGTGTAGAATCATCCTGAAGTTGAATCAATATCATTGGACTTATGATGAAGAAGTTATCCCACTTTTAACCGAAGTGATTCCAGTTTGTCCTTTTTGGAGAGTTGGCAATTTCTTCTTAATATTAATAAAACCAAAATGAATCACGATGTAAGAAGCTTCATTTTGACTCATAAATCAGTACAGAATTATCCTGAAGTTGAATCAATATCATTGGAGTTATGATAAAGATCTTATTCCAGTTTTAACTGAAGTGATTCCAGTTTACCCTGATTGGAGATTTGGCAATTTCTTCTTGGTTCTAATCAAACCAGAAAAAATCAAGATGTAAAAATATTGATTTGGACTCATAAGTCAATGTAGAATCATCCTGAAGTTGAATCAGTATCATTGGACTTATGATGAAGAAGTTATCCCACTTTTAACCGAAGTGATCCCAGTTAACCATGTTTGGAGATTTGGCAATTTATTCTTGATACTAATAAAACCAGAATGAATCACGATGTAAGAAGCTTGATTTGGACTCATTAATCACTGTAGAATCACCCTGAATTTGAATCAATATCATAGGAGTTATGATGAAGAAGTTATCCCACTTTTAACCGAAGTGATTCCAGTTTACCCTTTTTGGAGATTTGACAATTTCTTCTTGATAGAAATAAATCCAGAATGAATCACGATGTTAGAAAATTGATTTGGACTCATTAATAAGTGTAGAATCACCCTGAAGTTGAATCAAGATCGTAGGAGTTATGATGAAGAAGTTATCCCACTTTTAACCGAAGTGATTCCAGTTTACCCTGTTTGGAGATTTGGCAATTTCTTCTTCATACAAATAAAACCAGAATGAATCACGATGTAAGAAACTTGATTTTGACTCATTAATTAGTGTCGAATCACCATGAAGTTGAATTAAAATCATTGGAGTTCTGATGAAGAAGTTATCTCACTTTTAACGGAAGTGATTCAAGATTGCATTGTTTGGAGAGTTGGCAATTTCTTCTTGATTCTAATCAAACCAGAATGAATCAAGATGTAAGAAGTTTTATTTGGACTCATAAATCAGCGGATAATCACCCTGAAGTTGAATCAATATCATAGGAGTTATGATGAAGAAGTTATCCCACTTTTAACCGAAGTGACTCGAGTTTACCCTTTTTGGAGATTTGGCAATTTCTTCTTGATTGTAATCAAAGCAGAATGAATCAAGATGTAAGAAGCTTTATTTGTACTCATAAATCAGTGGATAATCACCCTGAAGTTGAATCAATATCATAGGAGTTATGATGAAGAAATTATCCCACTTTTAACCGAAATGACTCCAGTTTAACATGTTTGGAGATTTGCAATTTCTTCTTGATTCTAAACAAACCAGAATGAATCAAGATGTAAGAATATTGATTTGGACTCATAAATCAGTGTAGAATCATCCTGAAGTTGAATCAATATCATTGGACTTATGATGAAGAAGTTATACAACTTTTAACCGAAGTGATTCCAGTTTGCCCTGTTTGGAGATTTGGTAAGTTATTCTTGATACTAATAAATCCAGAATGAATCACGATGTAAGAAGCTTGATTTGGACTCATTAGTCAGTGTAGAATCACCCTGAAGTTGAATCAAGATCATAAGAGTTATCATAAAGAAGTTATCCCACTTTTCACCGAAGTGATTCCAGTATACCATTTTTGGAGATTTGGTAATTTCTTCTTGATTCTAATCAAGCCAGAATGAATCAAGACGTAAGAATCTTGATTTGAACTCATAAATCAGTGTAGAATCATCCTGAACTTGAATCAATATCATTGGAGTTATGATGAAGAAGTTATCCCACTTTTAACCGAGGTGATTCCAGTTTGCCCTATTTGGAGATTTGGCAATTTCTTCTTGATTCTAATCAAAACCAGAATTAAATAAGATGTAATAAGCTTTATTTGGACTCATAAATTGGTGTAGAATCATCCTGAAGTTGAATCAATATCATTGGACTTATGATGAAGAAGTTATCCCACTTTTAACCGAAGTGATTCCAGTTTGTCTTTTTTGGAGAGCTGGCAATTTCTTCATGATACTAATAAAACCAGAATGAATCACGATGTAAGAAGCTTGATTTTGACTCATAAATCAGTACAGAACTATCCTGAAGTTGAATCAATATCATTGGAGTTATGATAAAGATCTTGTTCCAGTTTTAACCGAAGTGATTCCAGTTTACCCTGATTAGAGATTTGGCAATTTCTTCTTGGTTCTAATCAAACCAGAATAAATCAAGATGTAAGAATCTTTTTTGGACTCATAAGTCAGTGTAGAATCATCCTGAAGTTGAATCAATATCATTGGACTTATGATGAAGAAGTTATCCCACTTTTAACCGAAGTGATCCCAGTTAACCCTGTTTGGAGATTTGGCAATTTATTCTTGATATTAATAAAACCAGAATGAATCATGATGTAAGAAGCTTGATTTGGACTCATTAATCACTGTAGAATCACCCTGAATTTGAATCAAGATCATAGGAGTTATGATGAAGAAGTTATCCCACTTTTAACCGAAGTGATTCCAGTTTACCATGTTTGGAGATTTGGCAATTTCTTCTTGATACAAATAAAACCAGAATCAATCACGATGTAAGAAACTTGATTTGGACTCATTAATAAGTGTAGAATCACCCTGAAGTTGAATCAAGATCATAGATGTTATGATGAAGAAGTTATCCCACTTTTAACTGAAGTGATTCCAGTTTACCCTATTTGGAGATTTGGCAATTTCTTCTTCATACAAATAAACCTAGAATGAATCACGATGTAAGAAACTTGATTTTGACTCACTAATTAGTGTCAAATCACCATGAAGTTGAATTAAAATCATTGGAGTTCTGATGAAGAAGTTATCTCACTTTTAACCGAAGTGATTCAAGATTGCCTTGTTTGGAGAGTTGGCAATTTCTTCTTGATACTAATAAAACCAGAATGAATCACGATGTAAGAAGCTTGATTTTGACTCATAAATCAGTACAGAATTATCCTGAAGTTGAATCAATATCATGGGAGTTATGATTAAGATCTTATTCCAGTTTTAACCGAAGTGATTCCAGTTTACCCTGATTGGAGATTTGGCAATTTCTTCTTGATTCTTATCAAACCAGAATAAATCAAGATGTAAGAATCTTGATTTGGACTCATAAGTCAGTGTAGAATAATCCTGAAGTTGAATCAATATCATTGGACTTATGATGAAGAAGTTATCCCACTTTTAACCGAAGTGATCCCAGTTAACCCTGTTTGGAGATTTGGAAATTTATTCTTGATACTAATAAAACCAGAATGAATCACGATGTAAGAACCTTGATTTGGACTCATTAATCAGTGTAGAATCACCCTGAATTTGAATCAAGATCATAGGAGTTATGACGAAGAAGTTATCCCACTTCTTGATACTAATAAAACCAGAATGAATAACGATGTAAGAAGCTTGATTTGGACTCATAAATCAGTGTAGAATAACCCTGAAGATGAATCAAGATCATAGGAGTTATGATGAAGAAATTATCCCACTTTTAACCGAAGTGACTCCAGTTTACCCTGTTTGGAGATTTGGCAATTTCTTCTTGATTCTAATAAAACCAGAATGAATCAAGATGTAAGAAGTTTTATTTGTACTCATAAATCAGTGGATAATCACCCTGAAGTTGAATCAATATCATAGGAGTTATGATGAAGAAGTTATCCCACTTTTAACCGAAGTGATTCAAGATTGCCCTGTTTGGAGAGTTGACAAATTCTTCTTGATACTAATAAAACCAGAAAGAATCACGACGTAAGAAGCTTGATTTGGACTCATTAATCAGTGTAGAATCACCCTGAAGTTGAAACAAGATCATAGGAGTTATGATAAAGAAGTTATCCCACTTTTAACCGAAGTGATTCCAGTATACCTGTTTGGAGATTATGCAATTTCTTCTTGATTCTAATCAAACCAGAATGAATCAAGACGTAAGAAGCTTGATTTGGACTCATAAATCAGTGTAGAATCATCCTGAACTTGAATCAATATCATTGGAGTTATGATGAAGAAGTTATACCACTTTCAACCGAAGTGATTCCAGTTTGCCCTATTTGGAGAGTTGGCAATTTCTTTTTGATACTAATAAAACCAGAATGACTCACGATGTAAGAAGCTTGATTTGGACTCATAAATCAGTTTAGAATAACCCTGAATTTGAATCAAGATCATAGGAGTTATGATGAAGAAGTTATCAAACTTTTAACCGAAGTGACTCCAGTTTACCCTGTTTGGAGATTTGGCAATTTCTTCTTGATTCTAATCAAACAAGAATGAATCAAGATGAAAGAAGATTTATTTGGACTTATAAATCAGAGGATAATTACCCTGAAGTTTAATCAATATCATTGGAGTTATGATGAAGAAGTTATCAAACTTTTAACCGAAGTGACTCCAGTTTACCCTGTTTGGAGATTTGGCAATTTCTTCTTGATTCTAATCAAACAAGAATGAATCAAGATGAAAGAAGATTTATTTGGACTTATAAATCAGAGGATAATTACCATGAAGTTGAATAAATATCATTGGAGTTATGATGAAGAAGTTATCCCACTTTTAACCGAAGTTATTCCAGTTTGCCCTCTTTGGAAAGTTGGCAATTTCTTCTTGATACTAATAAAACCAAAATGAATCACGATGTAAGAAGCTTGATTTGGACTCATAAATCAGTATAGAATTATCCTTAAGTTGAATCAATATAGAATTATCCTGAAGTTGAATCAATATAATTGGAGTTATGATGAAGAAGTTATCCCACTTTTAACCGAAGTGATTCCAGTTTGCCCTATTTGGAGATTTGACAATTTCTTCTTGATACTAATAAAACCAAAATGAATCACGATGTAAGAAGCTTAATTTGGACTCATAAATCAGTGTAGAACCACCCTGAAGTTGAAGCAAGATCATAGGATTTATGATGAAGAAGTTATCCCACTTTTAACCGAAGTGACTCCAGTTTATCCTGTTTGGAGATTTGACAATTTCTTCTTGATTCTAATCAAACCAGAATGAATCAAAATGTATGAAGCTTTATTTGGACTCATAAATCAGTGGATAATCACCATGAAGTTGAATCAATACGATAGGAGTTATGATGAAGATGTTATTCCACTTTTAACCGAAGTGATTCCAGTTTACCCTGTTTGGAGATTTGACAATTTCTTCTTTATTCTAATCAAACCAGAATGAATCAAGATGTAAGAATCTTGATTTGGACTCATAAATAAGTGTAGAATAATCCTGAAGTTGAATCAATATCATTGAACTTATGATGAAGAAGTTATTCCACTTTTAACCGAAGTGATTCCAGTTTGCCCTGTTTGGTGATTTGGCAATTACTTCTTGATTCTAATAAAAACAGAATGAATCATGATGTAAAAAGCTTGATTTGGACACATTAATCAGTGTAGAATCACCCTGAAGTTGAATCAAGATCAGAGGAATTATGATGAAGATGTTATTCCACTTTTAACCGAAGTGATTCCAGTATACCTGTTTGGAGATTTGGCAATTTCTTCTTGATTCTAATCAAACCAAACTGAATCAAGACGTAAGAAGCTTGATTTGGACTCATATATCAGGGTAGAATCATCCTGAAGTTGAATCAATATCATTGGAGTTATGATGAAAAAGTTATCCCACTTTTAACCGAAGTGATTCCAGTTTGCCCTGTTTGGAGAGTTGGCAATTTCTTATTAATACTAATAAAACCAGAATGAATCACGATGTTAGAAGCTTGATTTGGACTCATAAATCAGTTTAGAATCACCCTGAATTTGAATCAAGATCATAGGAGTTATGATGAAGAAGTTATCCCATTTTTAACCGAAGTGACTCCAGATTACCATGTTTGGAGATTTGGCAATTTCTTCTTGATTCTAATCAAACCAGAATGAATCAAGATGTAAGAAGCTTTATTTCGACTCATAAATCAGTGGATAATCACCCTGAAATAGAATCAATATCATTGGAGTTATGATGAAGAAACTATCCCACTTTTAACCAAAGTGATTCCAGTTTGCTCTGTTTGGAGAGTTGGCAATTTATTCTTGATACTAATAAAACCAGAATGAATCACGATGTAAGAAGCTTTATTCGGACTCTTTAATCAGTGTAGAATCACCCTGAAGTTGAATCAAGATCATAGGAGTTATGATGAAAAAGTTATCCCACTTTTAACCGAAGTGACTCCAGCTCACTCTGTTTGGAGATTTGGTAATTTCTTCTTGATTCTAATCAAACCAGAATGAATCAAGATGTAAGAAGCTTTATTAGGACTCATAAATCAGTGGATAATCACCCTGAAGTTGAATCAATATCATAGGAGTTATGATGAAGATGTTATTCCACTTTTAACCGAAATGATTCCAGTTTATCTTGTTTGGAGATTTGGCAATTTATTCCTGATTCTAATAAAACAAGAATGAATCAAGATGTAAGAATCTTGATTTAGACTCATAAATCAGTGCAGAATCATCCTGAAGTTGAATCAATATCATTGGACTTATGATGAAGAAGTTATCCCACTTTTAACTTAAGTGATCCCAGTTTACACTGTTTGGAGATTTGGCAATTTATTCTTGATACTAATAAAACCAGAATGAATCACATGTAGGAAGCGTGATTTGCACTCATTAATCAGTGTAGAATCACCCTGTAGTTGAAACAAGATCATAGGAGTTATGATGAAGAAGTTATCTCACTTTTAACCGAAGTGATTCCAGTTTACCCTGTTTGGAGAATTGGCAATTTCTTCTTGATACAAATAAAACCAGAATGAATCACGATGTAAGAAGCTTGATTTGGACTCATAAATCAGTGGATAGAACCCTGAAGTTGAATCAATATCATAGGAGTTATGATGAAGAAGTTATCCCACTTTTAACCGAAGTGACTCCAGTTTACCATGTTTGGAGAGTTGGCAATTTCTTCTTGATTCTAATAAAACCAGAATGAATCAAGATGTAAGAAGTTTTATTTGGACTCATAAATCAGTGGATAATCACCCTGAAGTTGAATCAATATCATTGGAGTTATGATGAAGAAGTTATCCCACTTTTAACCGAAGTGATTCAAGATTGCCTTGTTTGGAGAGTTGGCAATTTCTTCTAGATACTAATAAAACCAGAATGAATAACGATGTAAGAAGCTTGATTTGGACTCATAAATCAGTGTAGAATAACCCTGAAGATGAATCAAGATCATAGGAGTTATGATAAAGAAGTTATCCCACTTTTAAACGAAGTGACTCCAGTTTACCCTGTTTGGAGATTTGGGAATTTCTTCTTGATTCTAATAAAACCAGAATGAATCAAGATGTAAGAAGTTTTATTTGGACTCATAAATCAGTGGATAATCACCCTGAAGTTGAATCAATATCATTGGAGTTATGATGAAGAAGTTATCCCACTTTTAATCGAAGTAATTCAAGATTGCCCTGTTTGGAGAGTTGGCAATTTCTTCTTGATACTAATAAAAACAGAAAGAATCACGATGTAAGAATCTTGATTTGGACTCATTAATCAGTGTAGAATCACCGTGAAGTTGAATCAATATCATAGGAGTTATGATAAAGAAGTTATCCCACTTTTAACCGAAGTGATTCCAGTATACCCTGTTTGGAGATTTGGCAATTTCTTCTTGATTCTAATCAAACCAGAATGAATCGAGACGTAAGAAGCTTGATTTGGACTCATAAATCAGTGTAGAATCATCCTGAACTTGAATCAATATCATTGGAGTTATGATGAAGAAGTTATACTACTTTCAACCGAAATGATTCCAGTTTGCCCTGTTTGGAGAGTTGGCAATTCTTCTTGATACTAATAAAAACAGAAAGAATCACGATGTAAGAATCTTGATTTGGACTCATTAATCAGTGTAGAATCACCGTGAAGTTGAATCAATATCATAGGAGTTATGATAAAGAAGTTATCCCACTTTTAACCGAAGTGATTCCAGTATACCCTGTTTGGAGATTTGGCAATTTCTTCTTGATTCTAATCAAACCAGAATGAATCAAGACGTAAGAAGCTTGATTTGGACTCATAAATCAGTGTAGAATTATCCTGAAGTTGAATCAATATCATTGAAGTTATGATGAAGAAGTTATCCCACTTTTCACCGAAGTGATACCAGTTTGCCCTGCTTGGAGAGTTGGCAATTTCTTCTTGATACTAGTAAAAACAGAATGAATCACGATGTTAGAAGCTTGATTTGGACTCATAAATCAGTTTAGAATCACCCTGAATTTGAATCAAGATCATAGGAGTTATGATGAAGAAGTTATCCCACTTTTAACCGAAGTGACTCTAGTTTACCCTGTTTGGAGATTTGGCAATTTCTTCTTGATTCTAATCAAACCAGAATGAATCAAGATGTAAGAAGCTTTATTTCGACTCATAAATCAGTGGATAATCACCCTGAAATTGAATCAATATCATTGGAGTTATGATGAAGAAGCTATCCCACTTTTAACCAAAGTGATTCCAGTTTGCTCTGTTTGGAGAGTTGGCAATTTATTCTTGATACTAATAAAACCAGAATGAATCACGATGTAAGAAGCTTTATTTGGACTCGTTAATCAGTGTATAACCACCCTGAAATTGAATCAAGATCATAGGAGTTATGATGAAGAAGTTATCGCACTTTTAACCGAAGTGACTCCAGTTTACCATGTTTGTAGATTTGGTAATTTCTTCTTGATTCTAATCAAACCAGAATGAACCAAGATGTAAGAAGCTTTATTAGGACTCATAAATCAGTGGATAATCACCCTGAAGTTGAATCAATATCATAGGAGTTATGATGAAGATGTTATTCCACTTTTAACCGAAATGATTCCAGTTTACCTTGTTTGGAGATTTGGCAATTTTTTCTTGATTCTAATCAAACAAGAATAAATCAAGATGTAAGAATCTTGATTTAGACTCATAAATCAGTGTAGAATCATCCTGAAGTTGAATCAATATCATTGGACTTATGATGAAGAAGTTATCCCACTTTTAACTTAAGTGATGCCAGTTTATCCTGTTTGGAGATTTGGCAATTTATTCTTGATACTAATAAAACAAGAATGAATCACGTGTAGGAAGCGTGATTTGGACTCATTAATCAGTGTAGAATCACCCTGTAGTTGAATCAAGATCATAGGAGTTATGATGAAGAAGTTATCCCACTTTTAACCGAAGTGATTCCAGTTTACCCTGTTTGGAGAATTGGCAATTTATTCTTGATACAAATAAAACCAGAATGAATCACGATGTAAGAAGCCTTATTTGGACTCATAAATCAGTGGATAATCACCCTGAAGTTGAATCAATATCATAGGAGTTATGATGAAGAAGTTATCCCACTTTTAACCGAAGTGATTCCAGTTTACCCTGTTTGGAGATTTGTCAATATCTTCTTGATTCTAATAAAACCAGAATGAATCAAGATGTAAGAAGTTTTATTTGGACTCATAGATCAGTGGATAATCACCCTGAAGTTGAATCAATATCATAGGATTTATGATGAAGAAGTTATCCCACTTTTAACCGAAGTGATTCAAGATTGCCCTTTTTGGAGAGTTGGCAATTTCTTCTTGATACTAATAAAACCAGAATGAATCACGATGTAAGAAGCTTGATTTTGACTCATAAATCAGTACAGAATTATCCTGAAGTTGAATCAATATCATTGGAGTTATGATAAAGATCTTATTCCAGTTTTAACCGAAGTAATTCCAGTTTACCCTGATTGGAGATTTGGCAATTTCTTCTTGATTCTAATAAAACCAGAATAAACCAAGATGTAAGAATCATGATTTGGCTCATAAATCAGTGTAGAATCATCCTGAAGTTGAATCAATATCATTGGACTTATGATGAAGAAGTTATCCCACTTTTAACCGAGGTGATCCCAGTTAACCCTGTTTGGAGATTTGGTAATTTATTCTTGATACTAATAAAACCAGAATGAATCACGATGTAAGAAGCTTGATTTGGACTCATTAATCAGTGTATAATCACCCTGAAGTTGAATCAAGATCATAGGAGTTATGATGAAGAAATCCCACTTTTAACCGAAGTGATTCCAGTTTACCCAGTTTGGAGATTTGGCAATTTCTTCTTGATTCTAATCAAACCAGAATGCATCAAGATGTAAGAATCTTGATTTAGACTCATAAATTAGTGTAGAATCATCCTGAAGTTGAATCAATATCATTGGACTTATGATGAAGAAGTTATCCCACTTTTAACCGAAGTGATTCCAGTTTGTCCTGTTTGGAGATTTGGCAATTTATTCTTGATACTAATTAAACCAGAATGAATAACGATGTAAGAAGCTTGATTTGGATTCATAAATCAGTGTAGAATCATCCTGAAGTTGAATCAATATCATTGGAGTTATGATGAAGAAGTAATCCCACTTGGAGAGTTGGCAATTTCTTCATGATAATAATAAAACCCGAATGAATCACGATATTAGAAGCTTGATTTGGACTCATAAATCAGTTTAGAATCACCCTGAATTTGAATCAAGATCATAGGAGTTATGATGAAGAAGTTATCCCACTTTTAGCCGAAGTGACTCCAGTTTACCCTATTTGGAGATTTGGCAATTTCTTCTTGATTCTAATCAAACCAGAATTAATCAAGATGTAAGAAGCTTTATTTGGACTCATAAATCAGTGGATAATCACCCAGAAGTTGAATCAATATCATTGGAGTTATGATAAAAGATGTTATTCCACTTTTAACCGAAGTGATTCCAGTTTACCTTGTTTGGAGATTTGACAATTTCTTCTTGATTCTAATCAAACCAGAATGAATCAAGATGTAAGAATCTTGATTGAGACTCATAAATCAGTGTAGAATCATCCTGAAGTTGAATCAATATCATTGGACTTATGATAATGAAGTTGTCCCACTTTTAACCGAAGTGATTCCAGTTTGTCCTGTTTGGAGATTTGGCAATTTATTCTTGATACTAATTAAACCAGAATGAATAACGATGTAAGAAGCTTGATTTGAATTCATAAATCAGTGTAGAATCATCTTGAAGTTGAATCAATATCATTGGACTTATGATAAATAAGTTATCCCACTTTTAACCGAAGTGATTCCAGTTTGCCCTGTTTGGAGATTTGGCAATTTATTCTTGATACTATTTAAACCAGAATGAATAACGATGTAAGAAGCTTGATTTGGACTTTTCAATCCGTGTAGAATCACCCTGAAGTTGAATCAATATCAGAGGAGTTATGATGAAGAAGTTATCCCACTTTTAACCGAAGTGATTCCAGTTTACCATGTTTGGAGATTTGGTAATTTCTTCTTGATACAAATAAAACCAAAATGAATCACGATGTAAGAAGCTTGATTTGAACTCATAAATCAGTTTAGAATCAGGGCAAACTGGAATCACTTCGGTTAAAAGTGGGATAACATCTTCATCATAACTCCAATGATATATAATCAACCTCAGGATGATTCTCCACTGATTAATGGGTCCAAATCAAGCTTCTTACATCTTTATTCATTCTGTTTTGATTAGAATCAAGAAGAAATTGCCAAATCTCCAATCATGGCAAACTGGAATCACTTCGTTTAAAAGTGGGATAACTTCTTCATCACAACTCCAATGATATTTATTCAACTTCAGGATAATTATAGACTAATTTATGAGTCCAAATCAAGATTTTTACATCTTGATTCATTCTGGTTTGATTAAAATCAAGAAGTAATTGTCAATTCTCCAAAAAGGGTAAACTGGAATCACTTCGGTTAAAAGTGGGATAACTTCTTCATCATAAATCCTATGATATTGATTCAACTTCAGGGTGATTTTACACTGATTTATGAGTCCAAATCAAGCTTCTTACATCTTTATTCCTTCTGGTTTGATTAGAATCAAGAAGAAATTGTCAAATCTCCAAAAAGGACAAACTGGAATCACTTTGGTTAAAAGTGGGATAACTTCTTCATCATAACTCCAATGATATTGATTCAACTTCAGGGTGATTCTCCACTGATTTTTGAGTCCAAATAAAGTTTCTAACATTGTGATTTATTCTGGTTTTATTAGTATTAAGAAGAAATTGCCAAATCTCCAAACAGGGCAAACTGGAATCACTTCGGTTAAAAGTGGGATAACATCTTCATCATAACTCCAATGATATATAATCAACCTCAGGATGATTCTCCACTGATTAATGGGTCCAAATCAAGCTTCTTACATCTTTATTCATTCTGTTTTGATTAGAATCAAGAAGAAATTGCCAAATCTCCAATCATGGCAAACTGGAATCACTTCGTTTAAAAGTGGGATAACTTCTTCATCACAACTCCAATGATATTGATTCAACTTCAGGATAATTATAGACTAATTTATGAGTCCAAATCAAGATTTTTACATCTTAATTCATTCTGGTTTGATTAAAATCAAGAAGTAATTGTCAATTCTCCAAAAAGAGTAAACTGGAATCACTTCGGTTAAAAGTGGGATAACTTCTTCATCATAAATCCTATGATATTGATTAACCTTCAGGGTGATTTTACACTGATTTATGAGTCCAAATAAAGCTTCTTACATCTTTATTCCTTCTGGTTTGATTAGAATCAAGAAGAAATTGTCAAATCTCCAAACTGGGCAAACTGGAATCACTTTGGTTAAAAGTGGGATAACTTCTTCATCATAACTCCAATGATATTGATTCAACTTCAAGGTGATTCTCCACTGATTTTTGAGTCCAAATAAAGTTTCTAATATTGTGATTTATTCTGGTTTTATTAGTATCAAGAAGAAATTGCCAAATCTCCAAACAGGCAAACTGGAATCACTTCGGTTAAAAGTGGTATAACATCTTCATCATAACTCCAATGATATTGAATCAACCTCAGGATGATTCTCCACTGATTAATGGGTCCAAATAAAGCTTCTTACATCTTTATTCATTCTGTTTTGATTAGTATCAAGAAGAAATTGTCAAATCTCCAATCATGGCAAACTGGAATGACTTCGTTTAAAAATGGGATAACTTCTTCATCATAACTCCAATGATATTGATACAACTTCAGGATGATTCTAGACTGATTTATGAGTCTATATCAAGATTCTTACGTCATGATTCATTCTGGTTGGATTAGAATCAAGAAGAAATTGCCAATTCTCCAAACAAGGTAAACTGGAATAACTTCGGGTAAAAGGTGGGATAACTTCTTCATCATAACTCCTATGATCTTGATTCAACTTCAGGGTTATTCTACACTGATTTATGAGTCCATATAAAGCTTCTAACATCGTGATTCATTCTGGTTTTATTAGTATCAAGAAGAAATTGCCAAATCTCCAAATAGGGAAAACTAGAATCACTTCGGTTAAAAGTGGGAAAACTTCTTCATCATAACTGCTATGATCTTGATTCACCTTCAGGATGATTCTCAACTGATTTATGATTCCAAATAAATATTCTTACATCTTGATTCATTCTGGTTTTATTAGTATCAAGAAGAAATTGCCAAATCTCAAAACATGGTAAACTGGAATCAATTCGGTTAAAAGTGGGATAACTTCTTCATCATAACTCCTATTATATTGATTCAAATTCAGGGTGATTCTACACTTATTTATTATCCGAAATCAGGATTATTACATCTTGATTCATTCTAGTTTGATTAGAATCAATAAGAAATTGCCAAATCTCCAAACAGGGTAAACTGAGTCACTTTGGTTAAAAGTGGGATAACTTCTTCATCATAACTCCAATGATATTGATTCAACTTCAAGGTGATTCTCCTCTGATTTTTGAGTCCAAATAAAGTTTATAACATTGTGATTCATTCTGGTTTGATTATAATCAAGAAGAATTTGCCAAATCTCCAAACAAGGCAAACTGGAATCACTACGGTTAAAAGTGGGATAACTTCTTCGTCATAACTCCTATGATCTTGATTCAACTTCTTGATGATTCTCCACTGATTTATAATTCCAAATCAAGCTTCTAACATTATTATTCATTCTGGTTTGATTAGAATCAAGAAGAAATTGTCAAATCTACAAACAGGGTAAACTGGAATCACTTCGGTTAAAAGTGGGATAACTTCTTCATCATAACTCCTATGATTTTGATTCAAATTCAGGGTGATTCTAAACTGATTTGTGAGTCTAAATAAAGCTTCTTACATCTTGATTCATTCTGGTTTGATTAGAATCAAGAAAAAATTGTCAAATCTCCAAACGGGGTAAACTTGAGTCACTTCGGTTAAAAGTGGGATAACTTCTTCACCATAACTCCTATGATCTTGATTCAACTTCAGGATGATTCCACACTGATATATGAGTCCAAACCAAGTTTCTCACATCGTGATTCATTCTGTTTTTATTAGTATCAAGAAGAAATTGCCAAATTGCCAAATTTCCAAACAGGATAAACTGGAATCACTTCAGTTAAAAGTGGGATAACTTCTTCATCATAACTCCTATGATCTTGATTCAACTTCAGGAAGCTTCTCAACTGCTTTATGAGTCCAAATCAATCTTCTTACATCTTGATTTATTCTGGTTTTATTAGTATCACGAAGAAATTGTCAAATCTCCAAACACGGTAAACATGAGTCACTCCAGTTAAAAGTGGGATAATTTCTTCATCATAACTCCTATGATCTTGATTCAACTTCAGGGTGATTCTACACTGATTAATGAGTCCAAATCTCAAAACAAGGTAAACTAGAGTTACTTCGGTTAAAAGTGGGATAACTTATTCATCATAACTCCTATGATATTGATTCAACTTCTGGGTGATTATCCATGGATTTATGAGTCCAAATCAAGATTCTTACATCTTGATTCATTATGTTTTGATTAGAATCAAGAAGAAATTACCAAATCTCCAAATAGGGTAAACTAGAGTCACTTCGGTTAAAAGTGGGATAACTTCTTCATCATAACTCCTATGATATTGATTCAACTTCAGGGTGATTCTAGACTGATTTATAAGTCCAAATCAAGCTTCTAACATCGTGATTCATTCTGGTTTGATTAGAATCAATAATAAATTGCCAAATTTCCAAACATAATAAACTGGAATTACTTCGGTTAAAAGTGGGATAACTTCTTCATCATAACTCATATGATATTGATTCAACTTCAGGGTGATTATACACTGATTTATTAGTCCAAACCAATCTTCTTACATCGTGATTCATTCTGGTTTTTTTAGTATCAAGAAGAAGTTGCCAAATCTCCAAACAGATCGAACTGGAATCACTTTGGTTAAAAGTGGGATAACTTCTTCATCATAACTCCAATGATATTGATTCAAATTCAGGGTGATTTTCCACTGATTTATGAGTCCAAATCAAGCTTCTTACATCGTGATTCATTCTGGTTTGATTAAAGTCAAGACGAAATTGCCAAATCTCCAAACAGGGTAAACTGGAATCACTCCGGTTAAAAGGTGGAATAACTTCTTCATCATAACTCCTATGATCTTGATTCACCTGCAGGGTCATTCTACTCTGATTTATGAGTCCATATAAAGTTCTTACATCTGATTCATTCTGATTTTATTAGTATCAAGAAAAAATGCCAAATCTCCAAACATGGCAAACTGGAATCACTTCGGTTAAAAGTGGGATAACTTCTTCATCATAACTCCTATGATATTGATTCAACTTCAGGGTGATTCTAGACTGATTTATGAGTCCAACTCAAGCTTCTTACATCATGATTCATTCTGGTTTTATTAGTTTAGTATCAAGGAGAAATTGCCAAATCTCCAAACAGGGTAAACTGGAATCACTTCGGTTAAAAGTGGGATAACTTCTTCATCATAACTCCTATGATCTTGATTCAACTTCAGGATGATTCTCAACTGATTTATGATTCCAAATCAATCGTCTTACATCTTGATTCATTCTGGTTTTATTAGTATCAAGAAGAAATTGCCAAATCTCAAAACATGGTAAACTGGAATCAATTCAGTTAAAAGTGGGATAACTTCTTCATCATAACTCCTATTATATTGATCAAATTCAGGGTGATTCTACACTGATTTAGTATTCAAAATCAGGATTATTACATCTTGATTCATTCTAGTTTGATTAGAATCAAGAAGAAATTGCCAAATCTCCAAACAGGGTAAAGTGAGTCACTTCGGTTAAAAGTGGGATAACTTCTTCATCATAACTCCAATGATATTGATTCAACTTCAGGGTGATTGTCCATTGATTTTTGAGTCCAAATAAAGTTTCTAACATTATGATTCATTCTGGTTTGATTATAATCAAGAAGAAATTGCCAAATCTCCAAACAGGACAAACTGGAATCACTACGGTTAAAAGTGGGATAACTTCTTCGTCATAACTCCAATGATATTGAATCAACCTCAGGATGATTCTCCACTGATTAATGGGTCCAAATAAAGCTTCTTACATCTTTATTCATTCTTTTTTGATTAGAATCAAGAAGAAATTGCCAAATCTCCAATCATGGGAAACTGGAATCACTTTGTTTAAAAGTGGGATAACTTCTTCATCACAACTCCAATGATATTGATTCAACTTCAGGATAATTATAGACTAAATTATGAGTCCAAATCAAGATTCTTACATCTTGATTCATTCTGGTTTGATTAAAATCAAGAAGATATTGTCAAATCTCCAAACAGGGTAAACTGGAATCACTTCGGTTAAAAGTGGGATAACTTCTTCATCATAAATCCTATGATATTGATTCAACTTCATGGTGATTTTAAACTGATTTATGAGTCCAAATCAAGCTTCTTACATCTTTATTCCTTCTGGTTTGATTAGAATCAAGAAGAAATTGCCAAATCTCCAAACAGGGCAAACTGGAATCACTTTGGTTAAAAGTGTGATAACTTCTTCATCATAACTCCAATGATATTGATTCAACTTCAGGGTGATTCTCCACTGATTTTTGAGTCCAAATAATGTTTCTAACATTGTGATTCATTCTGGTTTGATTATAATCAACAAGAAATTGCCAAATCTCCAAACAAGGCAAACTGGAATCACTACGGTTAAAAGTGAGATAACTTCTTCGTCATAACTCCTATGATCTTGATTCAACTCTTGATGATTCTCCACTGATTTATGATTCCAAATCAAGCTTCTTACATCCTTATTCATTCTGGTTTGATTAGAATCAAGAAGAAATTGCCAAATCTCCAAACAGGGTAAACTGGAATCACTTCGGTTAAAAGTGGGATAACTTCTTCGTCATACCTCCTATGATCTTGATTAAAATTCAGGGTGATTCTACACTGATTTATGAGTCCAAATAAAGCTTCTTACATCTTGATTCATTCTGGTTTGATTAGAATCAAGAAGAAATTGCCAAATCTCCAAACAGGGTAAACTTGAGTCACTTCGGTTAAAAGTGGGATAACTTCTTCATCATAACTCCGATGATCTTGGTTCAACTTCAGGATGATTCCACACTGATATATGAGTCCAAACCAAGGTTCTTACATCGTGATTCATTCTGTTTTTATTAGTATCAAGAAGAAATTGCCAAATTTTCAAACAGGATAAACTGGAATCACTTCGGTTAAAAGTGGGATAACTTCTTACATCTTGATTTATTCTAGTTTTATTAGTATCACGAAGAAATTGCCAAATCTCCAAACAGGGTAAACTCGAGTCACTTCGGTTAAAAGTGGATTAATTTCTTCATCATAACTCCTATGATATTGATTCAACTTCAGGGTGATTGTACACTGATTAATGAGTCCAAATCTCAAAACAAGGTAAACTAGAGTCACTTCGGTTAAAAGTGGGATAACTTATTCATCATAACTCCTATGATATTGATTCAACTTCAGGGTGATTATCCATGGATTTATGAGTCCAAATCAAGATTCTTACATCTTGATCCATTCTGTTTTGATTAGAATCAAGAAGAAATTGTCAAATCTCCAAACAGGGTAAACTGGAATCACTTCGGTTAAAAGTGGGATAACTTCTTCATCATAACTCCTATGATATTGATTCAAATTCAGGGTGATTCTAAACTGATTAATGAGTCCAAATCAAGCTTATTACATCTTGATTCTTTCTGGTTTGATTAGAATAAAGAAGAAATTGCCAAATCTCCAAATAGGGTAAACTGGAGTCACTTCGGTTAAAAGTGGGATAATTTCTTCATCATAACTCCTATGATCTTGATTCACCTTCGGGATGATTCCACACTGATATATGAGTCCAAACCAATCTTCTTACATCGTGATTCATTCTGCTATTATTAGTGTCAAGAAGAAATTGTCAAAACTCAAAACAAGGTAAACTAGAGTCACTTCGGTTAAAAGTGGGATAACTTATTCATCATAACTCCTATGATATTGATTCAACTTCAGGGTGATTATCCACGGATTTATGAGTTCAAATAAAGATTCTTACATCTTGATTCATTCTGTTTTGATTAGAATCAAGAAGAAATTGCCAAATCTCCAAACAAGGTAAACTAGAGTCACTTCGGTTAAAAGTGGGATAACTTCTTCATCATAACTCCTATGATATTGATTCAACTTCTGGGTTATTCTAGACTGATGTATAAGTCCAAATCAAGATTCTTACATCTTGATTCATTCTGGTTTGATTAGAATCAAGAAGAAATTGCCAAATCTTCAAACAGGGTAAACTGGAATCACTTCGGTTAAAAGTGGGATAACTTCTTCATCATAACTCCTATGATCTTCAATCAAATTCAGGGTGATTCTACACTGATTAATGAGTCCAAATCAAGCATCTTACATCATGATTCATTCTGGTTTGATTAGAATCAAGAAGGAATTGCCAAATCTCCAAACATGATAAACTCAAATCACTTCGGTTAAAAGTTGGATAACTTCTTCATCATAACTCCTATGGTATTATTCAACTCAGGGTGCTTATCCACTGATTTATGAGTCCATATAAAGCTTCTTATATCATGATTCATTCTGGTTTTATTAGTATCAAGAAGAAATTGCCAAATCTCCAAACAGGGCAAACTAGAATCACTTCGGTTAAAAGTGGGATAACTTCTTCATTATAACTCCTATGATCTTGATTTAAATTCAGGATGATTCTCAACTGATTTATGAGTCCAAATCAATCTTCTTACATCTTTATTCATTCTGGTTTTGTTATTACCAAGAAGAAATTGCCAAATCTCAAAACAGGGTAAACTAGAGTCACTTCGGTTAAAAGTGGGATAACTTCTTCATCATAACTCCAATAATATTGATTCAAATTCAGGATGATTCTCCACTGATTTATTAGTCCAAATCAAGCTTCTTACATCGTGATTCATTCTGGTTTGATTAGAATCAAGAAGAAATTGCCATATCTCCAAACAGGACAAACTGGAATCACTTCGGTTAAAAATGGGATAACTTCTTCGTCATAACTCCTATGACTTGATTCAACTTCAGGATAATTCTAATCTGATTTATTAGTCCAAATCAATCTTCTTACATCGTGATTCATTCTGTTTTTATTAGTATCAAGAAGAAATTGCCAAATCTCCAAACATGGCGAACTAGAATCACTTCGGTTAAAAGTGGGATGACTTCTTCATGATAACTCTGAAAGAATGAGTAGAATCTGAGTATGTAAAGGTAGAATAAAGTAGAATAGAGAGCTTTGAAGAGATTAAGAAAGAGAGTACGAGATTAGGACACGATTTGTTCAAGAATCCTTTTGGGAGCTCAAGAACACTTGAGAGAAAAGAAAGACACTCGAAATACTTGCTTAACATTAATGATCCGGGGTTACAAATATATAGGAGAAGTTATGGACAACAATAAACGGCTAAGAGATAAGGTTTCAACCCTAAGCATGTGGAGTCAAGGCCGAAGGAGCGTCTAATTTGAAATGCATGGAGGAGAAGCTTTGCACGCTTGATGCCTTTGGCATCTTGACCAGATGCTCTTAGCCAGCCTGTCCAGGCGCGGACTAACCTTATCCCTAAGGTTCAATGCACTTGGACGAGTGGTGAGGTGAGTAAAGGTTGATCACACGCGGGTAACTTCTTTTCACCTTTACCAGGGTTAACTTGGTTTCTCTTCTTGCCTTGGTGCACACTCAAGTTGTACGGTCACTTGTACGGCCTTCTTGTACGGTCTTGTACGGTCACGTTTACGGACTTGTACAGACAACTCCCCTCTAAACCATTCTTCAACCTTCTTCAGTCTCCGTCACTTACTTGTAACCCCAATTCTTATTTGGTTCAACACTCCCCCTCAAGCTTGACCAAGGGAACCGGTCAAGCTTGGATGTCATGAGATCTTCCTCATTAAAAACCTTGCCAAAGAAAACCCTCCTTAGGGATAAAACCTTAGCAAGGAAAAGAGTAAAGACCTCATGACAAGAGGAACTAGTTGAGCCTAGTAAGATCACTGAGTCCCAATCTGTGATGAATGGACTCAAGTGTCTTCTGTCTTGGAGCTTTAGTGAATACATCTGCCAACTGATCTTCACTTCGTGTGTAACAAGGTAAGATCACTCCTTGGACTATCATCTGCCTCACCTTGTGGCAATCAACCTCAATGTGCTTGGTTCTCTCATGAAACACCGAGTTGGATGCAATGTGGATTGCTGCTTGATTGTCACAATGCATGGTCATTGGTGTGGACTGGTTTATCTCCAAGTGCTTCAGTATACCCTTGATCCAAACTAGCTCGTTAGTCAGCTTCAACATGGCCCTGTACTCAGCTTCAACACTTGAGCATGATACCACCTTCTGCTTCTTGCTCTTCCAAGTAACCAAGTTCCCACCAATAAATGTGCAATAGCCGGTGGTTGACTTCCTATCAGCTCTATCTCCAGCCCAATCAGCATCACAGTATCCTACTACTTCAGTGCTCTTGTTACACCCCATCCACACTCCTTGTTCTGGTGATCAATTTAGATACATCAAGATCCTGTTCACCATGTTCCAATGATGCTCCTTTGGTCCTTGCATATGTTGGCTCACCTGATTCACAGCAAAACATATGTCAGGACGTGTAATGGTTAAGTAGATCAACTTACCAACAAGCTTCCTATAGAGCTTGGCATCTTCAAATGGTTGGCTATCGTCAATCTCCCCCTCACGTGGCACCTTATACCCATCTTCCAAAGGTGTCTTCACTGTCTTTCCTCCAAGTTTACCTGCATCTTTCAAAAGATCAAGTGTATATTTCCTTTGTGAAAGAAACAAACCTTCCTTGGATCTACATATCTCAATTCCAAGGAAGTATTTCATTTCACCCAAATCTTTAATCTCAAAAACAGACTTTAAGAAGTCCCTTGGTAGATTGAATTCCAACCTTGTCACTTCCTGTGATGATGATATCATCAACATACACAAGAAGGACTACAATACCTGATGGGTGGTCAAGGTGAAGAGGGTGTGGTCGAGTTCTGATTTCTTGAAGCCTTTCCCATTCAAAGTTGTGCTCAGTTTAGTGTACCATGCAGGTGATTGTTTGAGACCATATATGGCCTTCTTCAGCCTTAGCACGTTTCCCTCTTTGACCAAATGCTCAATACCAGGAGGAGGATGCATATAGACTTCATCTTCAAGTTCTCCTTGCAAGAAGGCATTCTTCACATCCATTTGCCAAAGACCCCATTCTAGATTCACAGCAAGAGATAGCACTATTCTGATTGTATGGAGTTTGGCAACTGGAGCAAACGTATCAATGTAGTTCTCTCCATAGGTTTGGGTAAACCCTCTGGCCACCAGTCTGGTCTTCTTCCTATCAATCTTCCCATTTGCAAGATACTTGATGGTGAATATCCATCTGCTAGATACAGACCTTCTTCCCCTTTGGCAGTTTACTTTCATACCAAGTATCATTCTTGATCATTGCATCTGCTTCAGCACCAACTGATTCCCTCCATTCTTTGTCTTGCATAGCTTCTTCATAGGATCTTGGTAACTCACTCTCATCCAGACTAGTCATGAAGGCACAATGATCTTCAGGGTAATGCGTCAGTGCACAAACAGCTTGGGTAGGATGCTCAACTGCTTGTGCATTGTAGTATACCCTTGTATTAACCCAGTTGGAGGGCGGATTTCTTATCCTTGTACTCCTTCTTAAAGGTTGAGCCACTTCAGGTTGTTCCTCCTCAATCTCTCCTTCTTCTTCCTGGTTTATATTTTCACCTTCCTCATCTTCATTTCCTTGGTCCACACCTTGATCATGTTGTGAACCTGATTCTTCCTCATGCTGATCATTAGCATCAGGTTCATTTCCCCCCTCATGGTCGAGGTGGGGTTCCTGATCATTCACAGTAGCAGTAGGTGGACCTTGTTGTTGTTCACCTCCACTCTTCTGATCCTGAGATAAGTTGATCCCAAGACTCTCCAAGATGATTCTCAAGCTTTGCTGCCTTATCAGAAGCTAAATCCTTTAATTATGCTAGGTTCTTCTCCTCATAGTATCCTCTTTCTTCTACAAACTTCACATCCCTTGATATAAGCACCCTCCTGGTTACTGGATCATAACACTTGTATCCCTTCTGAGTTGATGAGTAACCAATGAACATCCCCTTTGTACTCTTTGCCTCCAACTTGTTCCTTAACTCTCCTGGTTTGTGAACAAAGCAGAGGCAACCAAAGACTCTAAGATGATCTAAGGCTGGTCTACACTTGTTCAAAACCTCAAATGGTGACTGATCTCCAAGGATTTTGGTTGGGGTTCGGTTGATTAAGTAACAAGCAGTGGCAACAGCATCACTCCAGAACCTCTTTGGTACATTTGCTTGGAACATCATGGACCTAGCAACTTCCATAAGGTGTCTATTCTTCCTCTCGGCTACTCCATTTTGTTGTGGGGTGTAGGGACAGCTTGTTTGATGCAGAATTCCATGTTGAGATAGGTGTTGTTTGAAGGCTTGACTTGTGTACTCTCCACCATTATCTGATCTAAAATTTTGAGCTTTGCATTGAAATGGTTAGTCACATAAGCCTGAAAGTTTCTAAATGCATCAAGCACCCTATCTTTAGATGGAATCAAGGTTATCCAGGTGTATTTAGATTTTTCATCTATGAATGTGACAAAGTATTTATGGTTCTCTCTAGACAAACAAGGAGCAGTCCAAACATCTGAATGTATTAAATCAAAGCAGTGATCATAGATAGTAGTGGATTTTTGGAACACAGTCTTACAATGCTTGCCTAGAATACAAGCTTCACAATCATTATTTTCAAAACTAACACCTGGAACCATTAAGTTTAAAGCTCTAACATGAGGATGTCCTAGTCTAGCATGCCACAAAGCATTCTTATTTAAAGCAGAAGAAGAAGTAAAAGAACAATTGTAATTAGGCAAAGAAGTAAACTCTTCAAGTAAGTAAAGATCTCCTTTTGTAACTCCTTTCCCAATCACACAGCTGCTCTCAATATCCTGAAACTTCACATCATTAGGACTGAAGATAACTTTACATTGTAAATCATTGGTGCATTTCTTAACAGATAACAAGTTTGATGTAAACTCAGGCATATAAAAAGCTCTAGATTCCTTATCAAACTATTTTAATTTGCCTATACCCCTTATTGGAATCCTATCTCCATTAGCAATCATAACATGTCCATGAGCAGGTTCTATATCTTTAATAAGACTAGTATCACTAATCATGTGATGTGATGCACCTGAATTAACTATCAATGGTTCAGACATGCTACAAGCACTAAGAGATAGACCAGCAATCCTAGAGTGAGTAATATGCATCAGTTTGATCATGAAGGACTAGTAACTTTAGATGCACCAAAAGAATACCCCCTGAGGTTACCAAAGTTGTTACCATTATCTTTGAGCATCTTGATGAGGGCATCCATTTCTGATCTGCGGATGAACTCATGCTCATTTGGACGGTTGGTTGGTTGAGGAGTGTAAGTCACCAATGCCTTGTTCTCACCACCTTCACGTCCTTCATCTCTTGTGCTCTGTTTGATGGCCCAGCTCCACTTATCCCATGCTGATCACTTCCTCCATAGCTCACGTTTGCCCTTGCATCTCTATCCTTCAGGAACTTGTTTGGTTTGAGATGTGGGTGAAGGATCCAACACTGGTGCTTCTTGTGACCTTGTCTCTTGCAATGATCACAGTTTCCATTGAACCTCCTTTCTTCATACTTGTTCACCTTGTTGGCCTGTGGTCCTTCAGCTTGATTAGCCAAGGTAAGCTCTCCCTTTCCTCCAAAGAGTCCCAAGGAACCTTGTTCTTTATGGATTTGCGAGCACACTTCTTCAAGGGATGGGAGCTTCTCTGATCTTAGGATGTGCTTAATGAGATCATTGTAGCTTGAGTTGAGTGTAAGGAGTAGGCCAAAGACCTTTATCCTGCTCACGTCTCTCATTCAGCTCATCCGGATCAGTAGTGCTAGGTCTTAGCATCTCAAGCTCATACCATAAAGCTCTAAACTTCCCCAAGTGTTTGGTGAACTTCATATCCTCCTGAGCTAAGTTGTTGATAGCTCTCTTGATCTCAAACACTCTGGTAAGGTTTGAGATGTTTCCATACATCTTTTGAAGTGTATCCCATAGTTCTTTAGCCTTCTCACAGTAGCTATAAGCCTCCAAAATCGATGGATCTAGTGAGCTTTGAAGAATGGAGATCACAAGCATATCCTCTTGCATCCACTTCTCTTCATCACACATGACAATCTCCTTGTCACCTTCATGAGTAATGATCTTGGGAGCTCCATCTTCAAGGATGTGATTCCACAAGCCCTTACTTCCCACGGCAGTCTTCACTACCCTAGACCAAAGGAGGTAGTTTCGCCCTTTCAATGTCACCGGAATGATAGTAGTGTTGGTGTTCTCCATCTTGAGTCTTCAACGTGTTCTTGAGTCTTCAAAGTTACAACCCAGATTCAAGAGAACCTGGCTCTGATACCATGAAAGAATGAGTAGAATCTGAGTGTATACGAGTAGAATAGAGTAGAATAAAGTAGAATAGAGTGATTAGAAAACATTAAGAGAGAGTTTAAGAGATTAGGAGACGATTTGCTCAAGAACCCATTTGGAAGCTCAAGAACACTTGAGAGAAAAGAAGAGACTCGAAATACTTGCTTAACATTAATGATCCGGGGTTACAAATATATAGGAGAGATTATGGTCTACATTCAATGGATAAAAGATAAGGTTTCAACCCTAAGCATGTGGAGTCAAGACCGGAGGAGCGTCTAATTTGAAATGCATGGAGGAGAAGCTTTGCACGCTTGATTCCTTTGGCATCTTGACCAGATGCTCTTAGCCAGCCTGTCCTGGCATGGACTAACCTTATCCCTAAGGTTCAATGCACTTGGACGAGTGGTGAGCTGAGTAAAGGTTTATCACAACGCGGGTAACTTCTTTTACATTCACCCGGGTTAACTTGGCTTCTCCTCTTTCCTTGGTGGACACTCAAGTTGTACGGTCACTTGTACGGACTTGTACGGACAGCTCCCCTTCAAACCATTCTTCAACCTTCTTCAGCCTCCATCAAATACTTGTAAACCCATTTCTTATTTGGTTCAACACCTATGATATTGATTCAACTTCAGGGTGATTATCCACTGATTTATGAGTCCAAATCAAGCTTTTACATCGTGATTCATTCTGGTTTGATTAGAATCAAGAAGAAAATGCAAAATCTCCAAACTTGGTAAACTCGAATCACTTCGGTTAAAAGTGGGATAACTTCATCATCATAACATCTTATGATATTAATTCAATTTCAGGGTGATTATCCACTGATTTATGAATCCAAATCAAGCTTCTTACATCGTGATTCATTCTGGTTTGATTAGAATCAAGAAGAAATTGCAAAATCTCTAAAAAGTGTAAACTGGAATCACTTCGGTTAAAAGTGGGATAACTTTTTCATCATAAATCCTATGATATTGATTCAACTTCAAGGTGATTATCCAATTATTTATGAGTCCAAATCAAGCTTCTTAAATCGTGACTCATTCTGCTTTGATTAGAATCAAGAAGAAATTGCAAAATCTCAAAACAGTGTAAACTAGAATCACGTCGGTTAAAAGTGGGATAATTTCTTCGTCATAACTCCTATGATATTGATTCAGCTTCAGGGTGATTAGCCACTGATTTATGCGTCCAAATCAAGCTTCTTACATCCTGATTCATTCTGGTTTGATTAGAATCAAGAAGAAATTGCAAAATCTCCAAACAGGGTAAACTGGAATCATCTCGGTTAAAAGTGGGATAATTTCTTCATCATAACTCCAATGATATTGACTCAACTTCAGGGTGATTATCCACTTATTTATGAGTCCAAATCAAGCTTCTTACATCGTGATTCATTCTGGTTTGATTAGATTCAAGAAGAAATTGCAAAATCTCCAAAAAGGGTAAACTGGAATCACTTCGGTTAAAAGTTGGATAACTTCTTCATCATAACTCCTATGATATTGATTCAACTTCACGGTTATTTATGATTCCAAATCAAGCTTCTTACGTCGTGATTCATTATGGTTTGATTAGAATCAAGAAGAAATTGCAAAATCTCCAAACAGGATAAACTGGAACCAGTTCGGTTAAAAGTGGGATGACTTCTTCATCATAACTCCTATGATATTAATTAAATTTCAGGGTGATTATCCACTGATTTATGAGGCCAAATCAAGCTTCTTACGTAGTGATTCATTCCGGTTTGATTAGAATGAAGAAGAAATTGCAAAATCTCCATACAGGGTAAACTGGAATCACTTCGGTTAAAAGTGGGATAACTTCTTCATCATAACTTTTATGATATTAATTTAACTTCAGGGTGATTATACACTGATTTATGAGTCTAAATCAAGATTCTTAAATCGTAACTCATTCTTCTTTGATCATAATCAAGAAGAAATTGTCAAATCTCAAAACATGGTAAACTAGAATCACATCGGTTAAAAGTGGGATAACTTCTTCCTCATAACTCCTATGATATTGATTCAACTTCAGGGTGATTATACACTGATTTATGAGCCCAATTCAAGCTTCTTAAATCGTGATTAATTCTGGTTTGATTAGAATCAAGAAGAAATTGCAAAATCTCTAAACAAGATAAACTGGAATCACTTCGGTTAAAAGTGGGATAACTTCTTCATCATAACTTCTATGATATTGATTCAACTTCAGGGTAATTATCCATTGATTTATGATTCCAAATAAAGCTTCTTACATCATGATTCATTCTGTTTTGATTAGAATCAAGTAAAAATTGCAAAACCTCCAAACAGGGTAAACTGGAATCACTTCGGTTAAAAGTGGGATAACTTTTTCATCATAACTCCTATGATATTGATTTAACTTCAGGGTTATTTATGAGTCCAAATCAAGCTTCTTATGTCGTGATTCATTCTGGTTTGATTAGAATGAAGAAGAAATTGCAAAATCTCCATACAGGGTAAACTGGAATCACTTCGGTTAAAAGTGGGATAACTTCTTCATCATAACTTTTATAATATTAATTTAACTTCAGGGTGATTATACACTGATTTATGAGTCTAAATCAAGATTCTTAAATCGTAACTCATTCTTCTTTGATCAGAATCAAGAAGAAATTGTCAAATCTCAAAACATGGTAAACTAGAATCACATCGGTTAAAAGTGGGATAACTTCTTCCTCATAACTCCTATGATATTGATTCAACTTCAAGGTGATTATACACTGATTTATGAGCCCAATTCAAGCTTCTTAAATCGTGATTCATTCTGGTTTGATTAGAATCAAGAAGAAATTGCAACATCTCTAAACAAGATAAACTGGAATCACTTCGGTTAAAAGTAGGATAACTTCTTCATCATAACTCCTATGATATTGATTCAACTTCAGGGTAATTATCCACTGATTTCTGATTCCAAATAAAGCTTCTTACATCATGATTCATTCTGTTTTTATTAGAATCAATAAAAAATTGCAAAACCTCCAAACAGGGTAAACTAAAATCACTTCGGTTAAAAGTGGGATAACTTCTTCATCATAACTCATATGATATTGATTCAGCTTCAGGGTGATTTATGAGTCCAAATCAAGCTTCTTTTGTCGTGATTCATTCTGGTTTGATTAGAATCAAGAAGAAATTGCAAAATCTCCAAACAGGGTAAACTGGAATCACTTCGGTTAAAAGTGGGATAACTTCTTCATCATAACTCCTATGATATTAGTTCAATTTCAGGGTGATTATACACTGATTTATGAATACAAATCAAGCTTCTTACATCTCGATTCATTCTGGTTTAATTGGAATAAAGAAGAAATTGTAAAATCTACAAAAAGTGTAAACTGGAATCACTTCGATTAAAAGTGGATAACTTTTTCATCTTAAATCCCATGATATTGACTCAACTTCAGGGTGATTATCCACTGATTTATGAGTCCAAATCAAGCTTCTTACATCGTGATTCATTCTGGTTTGATTAGAATCAAGAAGAAATTGCAAAATCTCCAAAAATGGTTAATTGGAATCACTTTGGTTAAAAGTTGGATAACTTCTTCATCATAACTCCTATGATATTGATTCAACTTCACGGTTATTTATGATTCCAAATCAAGCTTCTTACGTCGTGATTCATTATGGTTTTATTAGAATCAAGAAGAAATTGGAAAATCTCCAAACAGGATAAACTGGAATCAGTTCGGTTAAAAGTGGGATGACTTCTTCATCATAACTCCAATGATATTAATTCAATTTCAGGGTGATTATCCACTGATTTATGAGTCTAAATCAAGCTCCTTACGTCATGATTCATTCTGGTTTGATTAGAATGAAGAAGAAATTGCAAAATCTCCATACAGGGTAAACTGGAATCACTTCGGTTAAAAGTGGGATAACTTCTTCATCATAACTTTTATAATATTAATTTAACTTCAGGGTGATTATACACTGATTTATGAGTCTAAATCAAGATTCTTAAATCGTAACTCATTCTTCTTTGATCAGAATCAAGAAGAAATTGTCAAATCTCAAAACATGGTAAACTAGAATCACATCGGTTAAAAGTGGGATAACTTCTTCCTCATAACTCCTATGATATTGATTCAACTTCAAGGTGATTATACACTGATTTATGAGCCCAATTCAAGCTTCTTAAATCGTGATTCATTCTGGTTTGATTAGAATCAAGAAGAAATTGCAAAATCTCTAAACAAGATAAACTGGAATCACTTCGGTTAAAAGTGGGATAACTTCTTCATCATAACTCCTATGATATTGATTCAACTTCAGGGTAATTATCCACTGATTTATGATTCCAAATAAAGCTTCTTACATCATGATTCATTCTATTTTGATTAGAATCAAGTAAAAATTGCAAAACCTCCAAACAGGGTAAACTGGAATCACTTCGGTTAAAAGTGGGATAACTTTTTCATCATAACTCCTATGATATTGATTTAACTTCAGGGTTATTTATGAGTCCAAATCAAGCTTCTTATGTCGTGATTCATTCTGGTTTGATTAGAATCAAGAAGAAATTGGAAAATCTCCAAACAGGGTAAACTAGAATCACTTCGGTTAAAGTGGGATAACTTCTTCATCATAACTACTATGATATTGATTAAATTTCAGGGTGATTATCCACTGATTTATGAATCCAAATCAAGCTTCTTACATCTCGATTCATTCTGGTTTGATTGGAATAAAGAAGAAATTATAAAATTTCCAAAAATTGTAAACTGGAAGCACTTCGGTTAAAAGTGGATAACTTTTTCATCTTAAATCCCATGATAATTATTCATCTTCAGGGTGATTATCCACTTATTTATGATTCCAAATCAAGCTTCTTACATCGTGATTCATTCTGGTTTGATTAGAATCAAGAAGAAATTGCAAAATCTCCAAAAAGGGTTAATTGGAATCACTTTGGTTAAAAGTTGGATAACTTCTTCATCATAACTCCTATGATATTGATTCAACTTCAGGGTAATTATCCACTGATTTCTGATTCCAAATAAAGCTTCTTACATCATGATTCATTCTGTTTTTATTAGAATCAATAAAAAATTGCAAAACCTCCAAACAGGGTAAACTGAAATCACTTCGGTTAAAAGTGGGATAACTTCTTCATCATAACTTTTATGATATTAATTCAACTTCAGGGTGATTATACACTGATTTATGAGTCCAAATAAAGCTTCTTAAATCGTGACTCATTCTACTATGATTAGAATCAAGAAGAAATTGCCAAATCTCAAAACAAGGTAAACTAGAATCACATCGGTTAAAAGTGGGATAACTTCTTCCTCATAACTCCTATGATATTGATTCAACTTCAGGGTGATTATACACTGATTTATGAGCCCAAGTCAAGCTTCTTAAATCGTGATTCATTCTGGTTTGATTAGAATCAAGAAGAAATTGCAACATCTCTAAACAGGATAAACTGGAATCACTTCGGTTAAAAGTAGGATAACTTCTTCATCATAACTCCTATGATATTGATTCAACTTCAGGGTAATTATCCACTGATTTCTGATTCCAAATAAAGCTTCTTACATCATGATTCATTCTGTTTTTATTAGAATCAATAAAAAATTGCAAAACCTCCAAACAGGGTAAACTGAAATCACTTCGGTTAAAAGTGGGATAACTTCTTCATCATAACTCAGATGATATTGATTCAGCTTCAGGGTGATTTATGAGTCCAAATCAAGCTTATTTTGTCTTGATTCATTCAGGTTTGATTAGAATCAAGAAGAAATTGCAAAATCTCCAAACAGGGTAAACTGGAATCACTTTGGTTAAAAGTGGGATAACTTCTTCATCATAACTCCTATGATATTGATTCAATTTCAGTGTGATTATACACTGATTTATAAATACAAATCAAGCTTCTTACATCTCGATTCATTCTGGTTTAATTGGAATAAAGAAGAAATTGTAAAATCTCCAAAAAGTGTAAACTGGAATCACTTCGATTAAAAGTGGATAACTTTTTCATCTTAAATCCCAAGATATTGACTCAACTTCAGGGTGATTATCCACTGATTTATGAGTCCAAATCAAGCTTCTTACATCGTGATTCATTCTGGTTTGATTAGAATCAAGAAAAAATTGCAAAATCTCCAAAAAGGGTTAATTGGAATCACTTTGGTTAAAAGTTGGATAACTTCTTCATCATAACTCCTATGATATTGATTCAACTTCACGGTTATTTATGATTCCAAATCAAGCTTCTTACGTCGTGATTCATTATGGTTTTATTAGAATCAAGAAGAAATTGGAAAATCTCCAAACAGGGTAAACTGGAATCAGTTCGGTTAAAAGTGGGATGACTTCTTCATCATAACTCCAATGATATTAATTCAATTTCAGGGTGATTATCCACTGATTTATGAGTCTAAATCAAGCTCCTTACGTCATGATTCATTCTGGTTTGATTAGAATGAAGAAGAAATTGCAAAATCTCCATACAGGGTAAACTGGAATCACTTCGGTTAAAAGTGGGATAACTTCTTCATCATAACTTTTATGATATTAATTTAACTTCAGGGTGATTATACACTGATTTATGAGTCTAAATCAAGATTCTTTAATCGTAACTCATTCTTCTTTGATTAGAATCAAGAAGAAATTGTCAAATCTTAAAACTTGGTAAACTAGAATCACATCGGTTAAAAGTGGGATAACTTCTTCCTCATAACTCCTATGATATTGATTCAACTTCAGGGTGATTATACACTGATTTATGAGCCCAATTCAAGCTTCTTAAATCGTGATTCATTCTGTTTTGATTAGAATCAAGAAGAAATTGCAAAATCTCTAAACAAGATAAACTGGAATCACTTCGGTTAAAAGTGGGATAACTTCTTCAGCATAACTCCTATGATATTGATTCAACTTCAGGGTAATTATCCACTGATTTATGATTCCAAATAAAACTTCTTACATCATGATTCATTCTGTTCTGATTAGAATCAAGTAAAAATTGCAAAACCTCCAAACAGGGTAAACTGGAATCACTTCGGTTAAAAGTGGGATAACTTTTTCATCATAACTCCTATGATATTGATTTCACTTCAGGGTTATTTATGAGTCCAAATCAAGCTTCTTATGTCGTGATTCATTCTGGTTTGATTAGAATCAAGAAGAAATTGGAAAATCTCCAAACAGGGTAAACTAGAATCACTTCGGTTAAAAGTGGGATAACTTCTTCATCATAACTCCTATGATATTGATTAAATTTCAGGGTGATTATCCACTGATTTATGAATCCAAATCAAGCTTCTTCCATCTCGATTCATTCTGGTTTGATTGGAATCAAGAAGGAATTGTAAAATCTCCAAAAAGTGTAAACTGGAATCACTTTGGTTAAAAGTGGATAACTTTTTCATCATAAATCCCATGATAATTATTCATCTTCAGGGTGATTATCCACTTATTTATGATTACAAATCAAGCTTCTTAAATCGTGACTCATTATGCTTTGATTAGAATCAAGAAGAAATTGTCAAATCTCAAAACAGGGTAAACTAGAATCAAGTCGGTTAAAAGTGGGATAAATTCTTCCTCATAACTCCTATGATATTGATTCAGCGTCATCGTGATTAGCTACTGATTTATGAGTCAAGATCAAGCTTCTTACGTCGTGATTCATTCTGATTTGATTAGAATCAAGAAGAAATTGCAAAAATCTCCAAACAGGGTAAACTGGAATCACCTAGGTTAAAAGTGGGATAACTTCTTCATCATAACTCCTATGATATTGACTCAACTTCAGGGTGATTATCCACTGATTTATGATTCTAAATCAAGCTTCTTAAATCGTGATTCATTCTTCTTTGATTAGAATCAAGAAGAAATTGCCAAATCTCAAAACAAGGTAAACTAGAATCACATCGGTTAAAAGTGGGATAACTTTTTCCTCATAACTCCTATGATATTGATTCAACTTCAGGGTGATTATACACTGATTTATGAGCCCAAGTCAAGCTTCTTAAATCGTGATTCGTTCTGGTTTGATTAGAATCAAGAAGAAATTGCAAAATCTCTAAACGGGATAAACTGGAATCACTTCGGTTAAAAGTAGGATAACTTCTTCATCATAACTCCTATGATATTGATTCAACTTCAGGGTAATTATCCACTGATTTCTGATTCCAAATAAAGCTTCGTACATCATGGTTCATTCTGTTTTGATTAGAATCAAGAAGAAATTGTAAAATCTCCAAAAAGTGTAAACTGGAATCACTTCGGTTAAAAGTGGATAACTTTTTCATCTTAAATCCCAAGATATTGACTCAACTTCAGGGTGATTATCCACTGATTTATGAGTCCAAATCAAGCTTCTTACATCGTGATTCATTCTGGTTTGATTAGAATCAAGAAAAAATTGCAAAATCTCCAAAAAGGGTTAATTGGAATCACTTTGGTTAAAAGTTGGATAACTTCTTCATCATAACTCCTATGATATTGATTCAACTTCACGGTTATTTATGATTCCAAATCAAGCTTCTTACGTCGTGATTCATTATGGTTTGATTAGAATCAAGAAGAAATTGCAAAATCTCCAAACAGGGTAAACTGGAATCAGTTCGGTTAAAAGTGGGATGACTTCTTCATCATAACTCCTATGATATTAATTCAATTTCAGGGTGATTATCCACTGATTTATGAGTCTAAATCAAGCTCCTTACGTCGTGATTCATATTTTTTTGATTAAAATGAAGAAGAAATTGCAAAATCTCCATACAGGGTAAACTGGAATCACTTCGGTTAAAAGTGGGATAACTTCTTCATCATAACTTTTATGATATTAATTTAACTTCAGGGTGATTATACAATGATTTATGAGTCCAAATCAAGCTTCTTAAATCGTAACTCATTCTACTTTGATTAGAATCAAGAAGAAATTGTCAAATCTCAAAACATGATAAACTAGAATCACATCGGTTAAAAGTTGGATAACTTCTTCCTCATAACTCCCATGATATTGATTCAACTTCAGGGTGATTATACACTGATTTATGAGCCCAATTCAAGCTTCTTAAATCGTGATTCATTCTGGTTTGATTAGAATCAAGAAGAAATTGCAAAATCTCTAAACAAGATAAACTGGAATCACTTCGGTTAAAAGTGGGATAACTTCTTCATCATAACTCCTATGATATTAATTCAACTTCAGGGTAATTATCCACTGATTTATGATTCCAAATAAAGCTTCTTACATTATGATTCATTCTGTTTTGATTAGAATCAAGTAAAAATTGCAAAACCTCCAAACAGGGTAAACTGGAATCACTTCGGTTAAAGGTGGGATAACTTTTTCATCATAACTCCTATGATATTGATTTAACTTCAGGGTTATTTATGAGTCCAAATCAAGCTTCTTATGTCGAGATTCATTCTGGTTTGATTAGAATCAAGAAGAAATTGGAAAATTTCCAAACAGGATAAACTAGAATCACTTCGGTTAAAAGTGGGATAACTTCTTCATCATAACTCCTATGATATTGACTCAACTTCAGGGTGATTATCCACTGATTTATGAGTCCAAATCAAGCTTTTTACATCGTGATTCATTCTGGCTTGATTAGAATCAAGAAGAAATTGCAAAATCTCCAAAAAGGGCGAACTCAAATCACTTCGGTTAAAAGTTGGATAACTTCTTCATCATAACTCCTATGATATTGATTCAACTTCACGGTTATTTAAGATTCCAAATCAAGCTTCTTACGTCGTGATTCATTATGGTTTGATTAGAATCAAGAAGAAATTGCAAAATCTCCAAACAGGGTAAACTGGAATCAGCTCGGTTAAAAGTGGGATGACTTCTTCATCATAACTCTTATGATATTAATTCAATTTCAGGGTGATTATCCACTGATTTATGAGTCTAAATCAAGCTCCTTACGTCGTGATTCATTCTGGTTTGATTAGAATAAAGAAGAAGTTGCAAAATCTCCAAACAGGGTAAACTGGAATCACTTCGGTTAAAAGTGAAATAACTTCTTCATCATAAATTTTATGATATTAATTTAACTTAAGGGTGATTATACACTGATTTATGAGTCCAAATCAATCTTCTTAAATTGTGACTCATTCTACTTTGATTAGAATCAAGAAGAAATTGTCAAATCTCAAAATATTGTAAACTAGAATCACATCGGTTAAAAGTGGGATAACTTCTTCCTCATAACTCCCATGATATTGATTCAACTTCAGGGTGATTATACACTGATTTATGAGCCCAAGTAAAGCTTCATAAATCGTGATTCATTCTGGCTTGATTAGAATCAAGAAGAAATTGCAAAATTTCTAAACAGGATAAACTAGAATCACTTCGGTTAAAAGTGGGACAACTTCTTCATCATAACTCCTATGATATTGATTCAACTTCAGGGTAATTATCCACTGATTTATGATTCCAAATAAATCTTCCTACATCATGATTCATTCTGTTTTGATTAGAATCAAGAAAAAATTGCAAAACCTCCAAATTGGGTAAACTGGAATCACTTCGGTTAAAAGTGGGATAACTTCTTCATCATAACTCCTATGATATTGATTTAACTTCAGTGTTATTTATAAGTCCAAATCAAGCTTCTTATGTCGTGATTCATTCTGGTTTGATTAGAATCAAGAAGAAATTGCAAAATCTCCAAACAGGATAAACTAGAATCACTTCGGTTAAAAGTGGGATAACAGGGTAAACTGGAATCACTTCGGTTAAAAGTGGGATAACTTCTTCATCATAACTCCTATGATATTGATTAAATTTCAGGGTTATTATCCACTGATTTATGAATCCAAATCAAGCTTCTTACATCTCGATTCATTCTGGATTGATTGGAATCAAGAAGAAATTGTAAAATCTCCAAAAAGGGCAAACTGGAATCACTTCGGTTAAAAGTTGGATAACTTCTTCATCATAACTCCTATGATATTGATTCAACTTCACGGTTATTTATGATTCCAAATCAAGCTTCTTACGTCGTGATTCATTATGGTTTGATTAGAATCAAGAAGAAATTGCAAAATCTCCAAACAGGGTAAACTGGAATCACTTCGGTTAAATCAAGCTTCTTAAATCGTGACACATTATATTGATTCAACCTCAGGGTGATTATCCACTTATTTATGAGTCCAAATCAAGCTTCTTAAATCGTGACACATTATGCTTTGATTAGAATCAAGAAGAAATTTCCAAATATCAAAACAGGGTAAACTAGAATCACGTCGGTTAAAAGTGGGATAACTTCTTCCTCATAACTCCTATGATATTGATTCAGCTTCATCGTGATTAGCTACTGATTTATGAGTCAAGATCAAGATTCTTACATCGTGATTCATTCTTGTTTGATTAGAATCAAGAACAAATTGCAAAAATCTCCAAACAGGGTAAACTGGTATCACCTAGGTTAAAAGTGGGATAACTTCTTCGTCATAACTCCTATGATATTGACTCAACTTCAGGGTAATTATCCACTGATTTATGATTCCAAATCAAGCTTCTTAAATCGTGATTCATTCTTCTTTGATTAGAATCAAGAAGAAAATGCAAAATCTCCAAACTTGGTAAACTAGAATCACTTCGGTTAAAAGTGGGATAACTTCATCATCATAACTCCTATTGATTCAATTTCAGGGTGAATACCCACTGATTTATGAATCCAAATCAAGCTTCTTACATCGTGACTCATTCTGGTTTGATTAGAATCAAGAAGAAATTGCAGAATCTCTAAACAGGGCAAATTGGAATAATTTCGGTTAAAAGTGGGATAACTTCTTCATCATAACTCCTATGATACTGATTCAATTTCAGGGTGATTATCCACTGATTTATTAGTCCAAATCAAGCTTCTTATATTGTGATTCATTCTGGTTTGATTAGAATTAAGAAGAAATTGCGAAATCTCCAAACACGGTAAACTTGAATCACTTCGGTTAAAAGTAGGATAAGTTCTTCATCATAACTTTTATGATATTAATTCAACTTGGGTGATTATACACTGATTTATGATTCCAAATCAAGCTTCTTAAATCGTGACTCATTCTGCTTGGATTAGAATCAAGAAGAAAATGTCAAATCTCAAAATAGGGTAAACTAGAATCACGTCGGTTAAAAGTGGGATAACTTCTTCCTCATAACTCCTATGATATTGATTCAACTTCAGGGTGATTATACACTGATTTATGAGCCCAAATCAAGCTTCTTACATCGTGATTCATTCTGGTTTGATTACAATCAAGAAGAAATTGCAAAATCTCCAAACAGGGTAAACTGGAATCACTTCGGTTAAAAGTGGGATGACTTTTTCATCATAACTCCTATAATATTTATTCAACTTCAGGGTGATTATCCACTGATCTATGAGTCCAAATCAAGCTTCTTAAATCGTGATTCATTCTGTTTTGATTAGAATCAAGAAGAAATTGGAAAATCTCCAAACAGGATAAACTGTAATCACTTCGATTAAAAGTGGGATAACTTCTTCATCATAACCCCTATGATATTGATTCAACTTCAGGGTGATTATCCACTGATTTATTAATCCAAATAAAGCTTCTTGCATCGTGATTCATTCTGTTTTGATTAGAATCAAAAAGAAATTGCAAAACCTCCAAACAGGATAAACTGGAATCACTTCAGTTAAAAGTGGGATAACTTCTTCATCATAAATCCTATGATATTGATTTAACTTCAGGGTGATTTATGAGTCCAAATCAAGCTTTTTACGTTGTGATTAATTCTGGTTTGATTAGAATCAAGAAGAAATTGCAAAATCTCCAAACAGGGTAAACTGATATCACTTCGGTTAAAAGTGGGATAACTTCTTCATCATAACTCCTATGATATCGATTCAATTTCAGGGTGATTATCCACTGATTTATGAATCCAAATAAAGCTTCTTAAATCGTGATTCATTCTGGTTTGATTAGAATCAAGAAGAAATTGCAAAATCTCCAAAAATTGTAAACTGGAATCCCTTCGGTTAAAAGCGGAAGAACTTTTTCATCATAAATCCTATAATATTGATTCAACTTCATTGTGATTATACACTTATTAATGGGTCCAAATCAAGCTTCTTCAATCGTGACTCATTCTGCTTTGATTAGAATCAAGAAGAAATTGTCAAATCTCAAAACAGAGTAAACTAGAATCACGTCGGTTAAAAGTGGGATAACTTCTTCGTCATAACTCCTATGATATTGATTTAGCTTCATGGTGATAAGCCACTTATTTATGAGTCCAAATAAAGTTTCTTACATCAGGATTCATTCTGGTTTGATTAGAATCAAGAAGAAATAGCAACATCTCCAAACAGGGTAAACTGGAATCACTTCGGTTAAAAGTGGGATAACTTCTTCATCATAACTCCTATGATATTGATTCAACTTCAGGGTGATTATCCACTGATTTATGAGTCCAAACTAAGATTTTTACATCTTGATTCATTCTGGTTTGATTAGAATCAAAAAGAAATTGCAAAATCTCCAAACAAGGTAAACTGGAATCACTTCGGTTAAAAGTACGATAACTTTTTCATCATAACTTATATGATATTACTTCAACTTCAGGGTGATTATTCACTGATTTATGACTCCAAATGAAGCTTCATTAATCATGACTCATTATTCTTTGATTAGTATCAAGAAGAAATTGTCAAATCTCACAACAAGGTAAACTACAATCACGTCGGTTAAAAGAGGGATAACATCTTCCTCATAACTCCTAAGATATTGATTTAACTTCAGTGTGATTAACCACTGATTCTTATGTCCAAATGAAGCTTCTTACATCGTGATTCCTTATGGTTTGATTAGAATCAATAAGAAATTGTCAAATCTCCAAAAAGGGTAAACTAGAATAACTACAGTTGAAAATGGGATAACTTTTTCATCATAACTCGTATGATATTGATTCAACATGAGGGTGATGCTCCACTGATTTATGAGTCATAATCAAGCTTCTGACATCTTGATTCATTCTGGTATAATTAGAATGAAGAACAAATTGCCAAATCTCCAAACAGAGTAAATTGGAATCACTTCGGTTAAAAGTGGGATAACTTCTTCATCATAACTCCTATAATATTGATTCAACTTCAGGGTGATTATCCACTGATTTATGAGTCCAAATCAAGCTTCTTACATCGTGATTCATTATGGTTTGATTAGAATCAAGAAGAAATTGCAAAATCTCCAAACAGGGTAAATTGGAATCACTTCGGTTAAAACTAAGATAACTTCTTCATCATAACTTCTATGATATTAATTCAACTTCTGGGTGATTATACACTGATTTATGAATCCAAACCAAGCTTATTAAATCGTGACTCATTCTGGTTTGAATAAAATCAAGAAGAAAATGAAAAATCTCCAAACAGAGTAAACTGGAATGACTTCGATTAAAAGTGAGATAACTTCATCATCATAACTCCTATGATATTGATTCAACTTCAGGGTAATTATCCACTATTTTAGGATTCCAAATAAAGCTTCTTACATCATGATTCATTCTGGTTTGATTAGAATCAAGAAAAAATTGCAAAATCTCCAAAAAGGATAAACTGGAATCACTTCGGTTAAAAGTGGGATGACTTCTTCATCATAATTCCTATGATATTGATTCAACTTCAGGGTGATTATCCACTGATTTATGATTCCAAATCAAGCTTCTTACATCGTGATTCATTCTGTTTTGATTAGAATCAAGAAGAAATTGGAAAATCTCCAAACAGGGTAAACTGGAATCACTTCGGTTAAAAGTGGGATAACTTCTTCATCATAACTCCTATGATTTTGATTCAAATTCAGGGTGATTATACACTGATTTATGAGTCCAAATCAAGCTTCTTAGATCGTGATTCATTCTGGTTTGATTAGAATTAAGAAGAAATTGCAAAATCACCAAAAGGGTAAACTGAAATCAATTCGGTTAAAAGTGGGATAACTTCTTCATCATAACTCCTATGATATTGATTCAACTTCAGGGTGATTTATGAGTCCAAATCAAGCTTCTTACGTCATGATTCATTCTGGTTTGATTAGAATCAAGAAGAAATTGCAAAATCTCCAAACAGGGTAAACTGGAATCACTTCGGTTAAAAGTCGGATAACTTCTTCATCATAAATCCTATGATATTGATTCAACTTCAGGGTGATTATCCATTGATTTATGAGTCCAAACCAAGTTTCTTACATCGTGATTCATTCTGGTTTGATTAGAATCAAAAAGAAATTGCAAAATCTCCAAACAGGGTAAACTGGAATCATTTCGGTTAAAAGTGGGATAACGTCTTCATCATAATTTCTATGATATTAATTCAACTTCAGGGTGATTATACACTGATTTATGAGTCCAAATGAAGCTTCATAAATCGTGACTCATTCTGCTTTGATTAGTATCAAGAAGAAATTGCTAAATCTCAAAACATGGTAAACTAGAATCACGTCGGTTAAAAGTGGGATAACTTCTGTTAGAATTATGAAATTATGATGAGAATATAAGAGAATGGTCTAGTTTTGTTGAGAATGAGTGAAGAACTAGAGAGATGAACTCAAGAACACATTTCTGGGCAGAATAAAGAGAGAGAGAGACTGTAGAGAGAAAATGGAGATTCACTCTCCTTGCTTGAACTAATTACGTGGTTACTACATATATAAGAAATAATAAAGAATAAAGAAAGGCTGAGGAGAAGAAGACAGGGCAGAAGGTGCCAAAGAGTGAAAGTGACAGCTCCTTATTTTGAATTCCTTAAGGCAGCATGTGATCTCTTCTTGGCTTCTTCTCCAACGTCTCTCTCTTGTTCCCGACAGTTACAAGAGCTTCCAGAAGCCTTGTTCTTCACTCTTTGTTCAGCCCAAACCTTTGCTTGCCTTGCACTCCACTTCTGGTCTTGGCTAGGTCAAACTGTACCGAATAAGCTAGCTTGTTATTATTCCCAATACCCCCCCCCCCCCCCCTCAAGCTTGACACAAGGGACTGGTCAAGCTTGGAAGCATGAAGAACCTCCCCTTTATTCTTTCTTCATGTCAATATTTTGTTATTATTCCGAATACCCCCCCCCCCCCCCCTCAAGCTTGACACAAGGGACTGGTCAAGCTTGGAAGCATGAAGAACCTCCCTCATTAAAACCTTAATGTGCAAAAGCCAGTGGGACAAAAACGCATCAAGGAAAAAGAGTATATGCATTCATGCTAGGAGAGTGAGTGAGAAGTCAGGTCTATGAGTCCCAACTTAGAGTGGATGAACTCACTGACTTTGGTGCTTGCTGCCTTGGTGTAGATGTCAGCTAACTGGTCTTCACTTCTTGTGTAACAAGGCAGTATGATCTTCTACTCCACAGCTTGTCTAACCTTGTGACAATCTACTTCAATGTGTTTGGTTCTCTCGTGGAAGATTGAGTTGCTGGCAATGTGAATGGCAGCCTGATTGTCACAGTGCATGGTGATTGGTGATGTAGTCTCAATCTCCAAGTCTCTAAGCAGCCCCTTAATCCAAACCAACTCGTTTGTGAGCTTCCTCATAGCTCTATACCATGCTTCAGCACTTGAACATGAAACCACATTCTGCTTCTTTCTCTTCCAAGTTACCAAGTTTCCTCCAATGAATGTACAATATCCAGTAGTTGATCTCCTATCAACCCTATTTCCTGCCTAATCAGCATCACAATACCCAACAATTTCAGTGTTTCCATTGCAACACATCCATACACCTTGGCTTGGAGCTTCCCTTAAGTACCTCATGATTCTTTCAACCATATTCCAATGGTGAACCTTAGGAGCTTGCATATGCTGACTGACTTGGTTCACAGCAAAGCATAAGTCTGGTCTTGTGATGGTTAGATAGATGAGCTTTCCCACCATTCTTCTATACCTCTTGACATCTTCAAATGGTGTGTCTTCAAACTCCCCCTCTCGCAGCACTTTGTAGCCATCTTCAAGAGGAGTCTTGGCTGGTCTTCCTCCAAGGTTTCCTGCCTCAGTTAAAAGATCAAGTGTGTACTTTCTTTGAGACAAGAAGAGCCCCTCTTTAGAGCGGCATACTTCAATCCTAAGGAAGTACTTGAGTTCACCTAAATCCTTAATATCAAATACAGATTTTAGAAATACCTTGGTTTCTTGTATGCCTTCTTTGTCACTGCCTGTGATGATTATATCATCCACATAAATCAAGATGACCTCAATGCCTCTTGGACCAGGAAGAGTGAATAGGCTGTGGTCAGCTTCTGACTTCCTGAAGCCTCCTCCATTTAATGTAGTACTCAGCTTGTGATACCAAGCTCTTGGCGATTGTTTCAGTCCATAGATGGCCTTCTTGAGTTAGAACATTTTCAGGCTTGACCAAGTGTTCTAGACCAGGAGGGGGATGCATGTAGACCTCATCTTCTAATTCTCCTTGAAGGAAAGCATTCTTGACATTCATCTGCCATAATTCCCACTCCAAATTTGTTGCAAGAGAGAGAATGATTCGAATGGTATGTAGCTTGGCTACTAGTGCAAATTTGTCTACATAATCCTCTCCATATGTTTGAGTGAAACCTCTTGCTACCAGTCTTGTTTTACGCCTCTCCACTTTGCCATTTGCCAAGTATTTTATTGTGAAGACCCACTTGCTTGAGACTGCCTTCTTGCTCTTTGGAAGCTCACTCTCATACCAAGTGTCATTTATAATCATGGCATTAGTCTCATTTCCAACTGACTCTTTCCATTCATCAATTTGCATTGCTTCTTCGTAGGACCTTGGAACATACCCTTGATCCAATCCAGTGATGAATGCTTAATGTTTAACTGTGAATTGTGCAAAGGAGCATACCACTGAAGTTGGATGAGCCACAGCATGACTGTTGTAATAGACCCTTGTGTTTTTCCAATTAGAAGGATCCTTCTTGATTCTTATACTCCTTCTAAGTGGTTGAACCTGAACCTCTTCTTCTTGGTCCTGCTCTAGTTCTTCATGAACTTGAACAGTCTCATGTTCTTGTACACTATCCTGATCATGAGAATCTGAATCTTGATGCCTTTCTGGTTCTTATTCAGTGCCCCCTTCAGGATCAGGATGGGTGACTTCTTTAGCTTCTTGTTCAGTCTCTTGAGCAGGAGTAACTTCTATGGTGGTTTCCTTTTCCCTTGATAAACTAATTCCAAGATTCTCTAAAATGATCCTCAGGTTAGTGGCCTCATCTGATGCTTGAGAGAGATCTTTGAGCTCATCCCAATTCTTCTCAGCATAAAACCCTTTTCCTTCCATAAACTTCACATCTCTAGATACAAGGAATCTTCTTGTTTCAGGATTGTAGCACTTGTATCCTTTCTGTGTAGAGGAGTAGCCTATGAACATACACTTCATGCTCATTGCTTCCAGCTTGTTCCTTTGCTCTCCTGGTATCAATACAAAGCAGGCGCATCCAAACACTTTGAGGTGATGAATGGATGGTCTGGTTTGGTAAAACACTTCATAAGGAGAGATATCCTTCAACACCTTAGTTGGGATCCAGTTAATAAGGTAGCATGCTGTCACCACAGCATCACTCCAGAATCTTTTAGGAACATTCGCATGGAACATCATTGATCTAGCAACCTCCATGAGATGCATATTCTTCCTTTCAGCCACTCCATTTTGCTGAGGTGTATAAGGACAGCTTGTTTGGTGAATTATGCCATGTTTTGCCAAATGATTCTTGAATGCATGACTTGTATATTCTCCTCCATTGTCTGATCTCAGTACCTTTTAGTGACGTAGGATTGAAAGTTCATAAATGCATCTAACACACGATCCTTAGAAGGCAACAATGTTAACCAAGTATACTTTGATTTTTCATCTATAAAAGTGACAAAGTACTTGTGGTTGTCTCTAGACATACATGGAGAGGTCCAAAAATTAGAGTGAACTAAGTCAAAACATTTCTCATAGATGGTTACTGATGTTGGGAAAACAGATTTGCAATGCTTTCCTAAGATACATGCTTCACAATCCAAGTTGCTAAAAGATATATCAGGCATCATGAATTCTAATGCACGAGTATGATGATGGCCTAATCTAGCATGCCAAGTAGTGCTATCACACACAGAGGAGTTACTGGTCAAGCATAAATGAGAACGAGAAGAGGGGTTAGAAGGCTTAGTCTTCTGGAGATGGTATAAACCATCTTGGCTGTTTCCTTCACCAATCACCTTCCCTGTCTTAAGGTCCTGAAACTCAACATCATTAGGCGTAAAAACCACCTGACAATTCAGGTCAACCGTTGTCTTTTTAACCGAAAGTAAGTTAGAGGCAAAACCATGCATAAAGAAGGCAGTAGATTCTCTATCAAACAGCTTAAGGTTCCCTATTCCTTCTATCTTCACCTTATCTCCATTGGCTATTATAACATTCCCTAAGGCAGGCCTAACATCGCTAATAAGATTCCTATCACTAATCATATGATGACTAGCACCTGAATCTATTATGATTGGCTTAGAGATAAGGGGATGAGTACCAGACTTCTTAGAGGAGATAATGGCTTTGGCTGCTTTGATTAGTGGTTCAATATCACTCATTTTGATAGGACCATCATTGATCATTGCCTTGTTCCACACTTCTGCTCCATTAGAGTCACTAGTGAAGGCTGAATACATAGATTCACCTTTTAGAGCTGGTTGATCCTCCTCCTTGAGTTTCCTTCCAGCAGGTTTGGCATCAAACCAACTTTGCTTGGTTCTCTTCCTGACATGTCTTTTCTTGGCCTTTTTATATCCAGGTACCAGCACAATCCTTCCTTTCTTGCTGTGCATATCTTTTACAGAAAAATCTGGCTTCCTTTCTCTTTTAAAGAGAGTGTGAGATACTTGTTCCCTTTGAACAAGAGCACACACGCCTTCAAGGTTAGGGAGCTTGTCTTCTCTAAGAATATGCTTGATTAACTTGTTTTAGGATGGATGTAGGTTCAGGAGAAGACTGAATACTTTGTCTTGTTCATATCTTTCCCTTATGACCTCCGGATCCAAGGAGAAGGGCCTAAGAACATCCAGCTCTGCCCATAAGCTTTTGAACTTACCAAAATATAGATTGAACCCCACTTCCTCCTGGTTAAGGTTGTTGATAATCCTCTTGACTTCAAACACACGGCTCAGGTTGGAGAGATTCCCATACACAGTTTGAAGACTCTCCCAAAGATCCTTGGCAGTTTCACAATGTGAGTAAGCTTCCAAGATAGATTCTGAGAGAGAGTTGTTGATGATCTCAAGTGCTTGTTGGTCTTCTATGACCCACTTTTCTTCATCCTTCAGACCAATTGCCTGACTATTCTCTTGAATCATCCTCTTTGAAGTTTCAGCCTTCATGATGTGGCTCTCCCATAGTCCATAACTCCCCAAGGTAACTCTGGTCACTCTTGACCATACCAAGTAGTTAGAACCCTCAAGGGTTACTGGAATAAGACTTATTTTCTTCATTTCCATGGCTAGATTTCTTTTACCCAATGGTAAAGCTATTGTCCAGTGGGTAAATATTTAGAACACAAAAATTTTGAAAACAAGAAACATAATGTGATTTGTGGATGGAAATGGGAAAATAAGAGAGTAATTAGAGAAACAAAGGAGGTGAGGAACTTAGATGCTCTGAGAGTAAAGAACACAAAGAATTTTGAAAGAGAAACAAAGTAGAACAGAGTAAATCATAGCAAAACCAGTGTAAAACAGAGAAAGAACATAGTAGATTTGCGGAATGTAAAGAAGGTTAGGAGATTAAAGCTCTGATACCATGTTAGAATTATGAAATTATGATGAGAATAGAAGAGAATGGTCGAGTTTTGTTGAGAATGAGTGAAGAACTAGAGAGATGAACTCAAGAACACATTTCTGGACAGAACAAAGAGAGAGAGAGATTGTAGAGAGAAAATAGAGATTCACTCTCCTTGCCTGAACTAATTTCTTGGTTACTAGATATATAGACAATAATAAAGAATAAAGAAACGCTGAGCAGAAGAAGACAAGGCAGAAGGTGCCAAAGAGTGAAAGTGACAGCTCCTTATTTTAAATTCCTTAAGGCAGCATGTGATCTCTTCTTGGCTTCTTCTCCAATGTCTCTCTTTTGTTCAAGACAGTCACAAGAGCGTCCAGAAGCCTTGTTCTTCACTCTTTGTTCAGCCCTAACCCTTGCTTACCTTGCACTCCACTTCTGGTCTTGACTAGGTCAAACTGTACCGAATAAGCTACCTTGATTCATTCTTCTACCTTATCTCCTTTATTCTTTCTTCATGTCAATATTTACTTCTTATTCCCAATAACTTCTTCCTTATAACTCCTAAGATATTGATTCAACTTCAGTGTGATTAACCACTGACTTGTATGTCCAAATGAAGCTTCTTACATCGTGATTCCTTCTGGTTTGATTAGAATCAATAAGAAATTGTCAAATCTCCAAACAGGATAAACTAGAATAACTACTGTTGAAAGTGGGATAACTTTTTCGTCATAACTCGTATGATATTGATTCAACATGAGGGTGATTCTCCACTGATTTATGAGTCGTAATTAAGCTTCTGACATCGTGATTCATTCTGGTATAATTAGAATGAAGAACAAATTGCCAAATCTCCAAACTGAGTAAATTGAAATCACTTCGATTAAAAGTGGGATAAATTCTTCATCATAAATCCTATGACATTGATTCAACTTCAGGGTGATTATCCACTGATTTATGAGTCCAAATCAAGCTTCTTACATCGTGATTCATTCTGGTTTGATTAGAATCAAGAAGAAATTGCAAAATCTCCAAACAGGATAAACTAGAATCACCTCGGTTAAAAGTGGGATAACATCTTCATCATAACTCCTATGATATTGATTCAACTTCTGTGTGATTATACACTGATTTATGAGTCCAAATCAAGCTTCTTAAATAATGACTCATTCTGGTTTGATTAGAATCAAGAAGAAAATACAAAATCTCCAAACAGGATAAACTAGAATCACTTTGATTAAAAGTGGGATGACTTCTTCATCATAACTCCTATGATATTGATTCAACTTCAGTGTAATTATCCACGGTTTTATGATTCCAAATAAAGCTTCTTACATCATGATTCATTTTGTTTTGATTAGAATCAAGAAGAAATTAGAAAATCTCAAAACAGGGTAAACTGGAATCACTTCGGTTAAAAGTGGGATAACTTCTTCCCTATAACTCCTATGATATTGATTCAAATTCAGGTTGATTATACACTGATTTATGAGTCCAAATCAAGCTTCTTATATTGTGATTCATTCTGGTTTGATTAGAATCATGAAGAAATTGCAAAATCTCCACACAGGATAAACTGGAATCACTTCGGTTAAAAGTGGGATAACTTCTTCATCATAACTCCTATGATATTGATTCAACTTCAGGGTGATTATCCACTGATTTATGAGTCCAAATCAAGCTTCTTACATTGTGATTCATTCTGTTTTGATTAGAATCAAGAAGAAATTAGAAAATCTCCAAAAAGGGTAAACTGGAATCACTTCGATTAAAAGTGGGATAACTTCTTCCTTATAACTCCTATGATATTGATTCAAATTCAGGGTGATTATACACTGATTATGATTCCAAATCAAGCTTCTTAAATTGTTATTAATTCTGGTTTGATTAGAATCAAGAAGAAATTGCAAAATCTCCACACAGTGTAAACTGGAATCACTTCGGTTAAAAGTGGGATAACTTCTTCATCATAACTCCTATGATATTGATTCAACTTCAGGGTGATTATCCACTGATTTATTAGTCCTAATCAAGCTTCTTACATTGTGATTCATTCTGGTTTGATTAGAATCAAGAAGAAATTACAAAATCTGCAAACAGGATAAATTGGAGTCACTTCGGTTAAAAGTCGGATAACTTCTTCATCATAACTCCTATGATATTGATTCAACTTCAGAGTGATTATCAACTTATTTATGTGTCCAAATCAAGCTTCTTACGCCATGATTCATTCTTGTTTGATTAGAATCAAGAAGAAATTGCAAAATCTCCAAACAGGATAAATTGGAATCACTTCGGTTAAAAGTGGGGTAACTTCTTCATCATAACTCCTATGATATTGATTCAACTTCAGGGTGATTATCCACTGATATATGAGTCCAAATCAAGTTTCTTACATCGTGATTCAATCTGCTTTGCTTACAATCAAGAAGAAATTGCAAAATCTCCAAACAGGGTAAACTGGAATTACTTTAGTTATAAGTGGGATAACTTCTTTATCATAACTGCTATGATATTGATTCAACTTCAGAGTGATTATCAACTGATTTATGTGTCCAAATCAAGAAGAAATTGCAAAATCTCCAAATAGGGTAAACTAGAATCACTTCGGTTAAAAGTGGGATACTTTTTTATGATTATACACTGATTTATGAGTCCAAATCAAGCTTCTCAAATCGTGACTCATTCTGCTTTGATTAGAATCAAGAAGAAATTACCAAATCTCAAAACAAGGTAAACTAGAATCACGTTGGTTAATAGTGAGATAACTTCTTCGTCACAAATAATATGATATTGATTCAACTTAAGGGTGATTAGCCACTTATTTATGAGTCCAAATCAAGCTTCTTACATCTTGATTCACTCTGGTTTGATTAGAAGTGGGATAACTTCTTCATCATAACTCTTATGATATTGATTCAACTTCAGGGTGATTATAAACTGATTTATGAGTCTTAATCAAGCTTCTTACATCATGATTCATTCTGGTTTGATTAGAATCAAGAAGAAATTACAAAATCTGCAAACAGGATAAATTGGAATCACTTCGGTTAAAAGTCGGATAACTTCTTCATCCTAACTCCTATGATATTGATTCAACTTCAGAGTGATTATAAACTGATTTATGTGTCCAAATCAAGCTTCTTATGTCGTGATTCATTCTGGTTTGATTAGAATCAAGAAGAAAGTGCTAAATCTCCAAACCGGGTAAACTGGAATCACTTCGGTTAAAAGTGGGATAACTTCTTTATCATAACTCCTATGATATTGATTCAACTTCAGGGTGATTATCCACTAATTTATGATTCCAAATAAATCTTCTTACATCGTGATTCATTCTGGTTTGATTAGAATCAAGAAGAAATTGCAAAATCTCTAAACAAGATAAACTGAAATCACTTCGGTTAAAAGTGGGATAACTTCTTTATCACAACTCCTATTATATTGATTCAACTTCAGGGTGATTATCCACTGATTTATGAGTCCAAATCAAGCTTCTTACATCGTGATTCATTCTGGTTTGATTAGAATCAAGAAGAAATTGCAGAATCTCCAAAGAGGGTAAACTGGAATCACTTTGGTTAAAAATGGGATAACTTCTTTATCATAACTCCTATGATATTGATTCAACTTCAGAGTGATTATCAACTGACATATGTGTCCAAATCAAGCTTCTTACATCGTGATACATTCTGGTTTGATTAGAATCAAGAAGAAATTGCAAAATCTCCAAACAGGGTAAACTAGAATCACTTTGGTTAAAAGTGCGATAACTTCTTCTTCATAACTCCTATGATATTGATTCAACTTCAGGGTAATTATCCACTGATTTTTGATTCCAAATAAAGCTTTTTACATCGTGATTCATTCTGCTTTGATTAGAATCAAGAAGAAATTACCAAATCTCAAAACAGGGTAAACTAGAATCACGTCAGTTAAAAGTGGGATAACTTCTTCTTCATAACTAATATGATATTGATTCAGCTTCAGGGTGATTAGCCACTAATTTATGAGTCCAAATCAAGCTTCTTACATAGTGATTCATTCTGGTTTGGTTAGAATCAAGATAAAATTTTAAAATCACCAAACAGGATAAACTGGAATCACCTCGGTTAAAAGTGGGATAACTTCTTCCTTATAACTCCTATGATATTGATTCAACTTCAGGGTGATTATCCACTGATTTATGAGTCTAAATCAAGCTTCTTACATCGTGATTCATTCTGGTTTGATTAGAATAAAAAAGAAATTGCAAAATCTCCAAAAAGGGTAAACTAGAATCACCTCGGTCAAAAGTGGGATAACTTCTTCATCATAACTCCTATGATATTGATTCAACTTCAGGGTAATTATCCACTGATTTTTGATTCCTATATAAAGTTTTTTACATCGTGATTCATTCTGCTTTGATTAGAATTAAGAAGAAATTGTCAAATCTCAAAACAGGGTAAACTAGAATCACGTCAGTTAATAGTGGGATAACTTCTTCGTCATAACTAATATGATATTGATTCAACTTCAGGGTGATTAGCCACTTATTTATGAGTCCAAATCAAGCTTCTTACATCGTGATTCATTCTGGTTTGATTAGAATCAAGAAGAAATTCCAAAATCTCTAAACATGATAAACTGGAATCACTTCAGTTAAAAGTGGGATAACCTCTTCATCATAACTTCTATGATATGGATTCAACTTCAGGGTGATTATCCACTGATTTATGATTCCAAAACAAGCTTCTTACATCGTGATTCATTCTGGTTTGATTAGAATCATAGAAGAAATTGCAAAATCTCCGAACAGTGTAAACTGGAATCATTTCGGTTAAAAGTGGGAAACTTCTTCATCATAACTCCTATGATATTGATTCAACTTCATGGTGATTATCCACTGATTTATGAGTCCAAAAAGGCTTCTTACATCGTGATTCATTCTGGTTTGATTAGAATCAAGAAGAAATTGCAAAATCTCCAAACAGGATAAACTGGAATCACTTCGGTTAAAAGTGGGATAACTTCTTCATCATAACTCCTATGATATTGATTCAACTTCAGGGTCATTATCCACTGATTTATGAGTCCAATTCAAGCTTCTTTCATCGTGATTCATACTGGTTTGATTAGAATCAAGATGAAATTGTAAAATCTCCAAACATGATAAACTGAAGTCACCTCGGTTAAAAGTGGGATAACTTCTTCCTTATAACTCCTATGATATTGATTCAACTTCAGGGTGATTATCCACTGATTTATGATTCCAAAACATGATTCTTACATCGTGATTCATTCTGGTTTGATTAGAATCAAGAAGAAATTGCAAAATCTCCAAACAGAGTAAAGTGGAATCACTTTGATTAAAAGTGGGTTAACTTCTTCATCATAACTCCTATGATATTGATTCAACTTCAGGGTGATTATCCACTAATTTATGTGTCAAAATTAATCTTCTTACATCGTGATTCATTCTGGTTTGATTAGAATCAAGAAGAAATTGCAAAATCTCCAAAGAGGGTAAACTGAAATAACTTCGGTTAAAAGTGAGATAATTTTTTTATCATAACTCCTATGATATTGATTCAACTTCAGGGTAATTATCCACTGATTTATGATGCCAAATAAAACTTCTTACATCGTGATTCATTCTGGTTTGATTAGAATCAAGAAGAAATTGCAAAATCTCCAAACAGGGTAAACTGAATCACTTCGTTAAAAGTGGGATAACTTCTTCTTCATAACTCCTATGATATTGATTCAACTTCAGGGTAATTATCCACTGATTTTTTATTCCAAATAAAGCTTTTTACATCATGATTCATTCTGCTTTGATTAGAATCAAGAAGAAATTATCGAATCTCAAAACAGGGTAAACTAGAATCACCTCAGTTAAAAGTGGGATAACTTCTTCGTCATAACTAAACTGATAGTGATTCGACTTCAGGGTGATTAGCCACTTATTTATGAGTCCAAATCAAGCTTCTTACATCGTGATTTATTCTGGTTAGATTAGAATCAAGATGAAATTTTAAAATCTCCAAACAAGATAAACTGGAATCACCTCAGTTAAAAGTGGGATAACTTCTTCCTTATAACTCCTATGATATTGATTCAACTTCAGGGTGATTATCCACTGATTTATGAGTCTAAATCAAGCTTCTTACATCGTGATTCATTCTGGTTTGATTAGAATCAAGAAAAAAATCCAAAATCTCCAAATATGAAAAACTAGAATCACTTCAGTTAAAAGTGGGATAACTTTTTCATCATAACTCCTATGATATGGATTCAACTTCAGGGTGATTATCCACTGATTTATGATTCCAAAACAAGCTTCTTGCATCGCGCTTCATTCTGGTTTGATTAGAATCAAGAAAAAATCACAAAATCTCCAAACAGTGTAAACAGGAATCATTTCGGTTAAAAGTGGGAAAACTTCTTCATCATAACTCCTATGATATTGATTCAACTTCAAGGTGATTATCCACTGATTTATGAGTCCAAGTAAGGCTTCTTACATCGTGATTCATTCTGGTTTGATTAGAATCAAGAAGAAATTGCAAAATCTCCAAAGAGGGTAAACTGGAATCACTTCGGTTAAAAGTGGGATAACTTCTTTATCATAACTCCTATGATATTGATTCAACTTCAGGGTAACTATCCACTGATTTATGATGCCAAATAAAAATTCTTACATCGTGATTCATTCTGGTTTGACTAGAATCAAGAAGAAAATGCAAAATCTCCAAACAGGGTAAACTGGAATCACCTCGGTTAAAAGTGGGATAACTTCTTCATCATAACTCCTATGATATTGATTCAACTTCAGGGTGATTATCCACTGATTTATGAGTCTAAATCAAGATTTTTACATCTTGATTCATTATGGTTTGATTAGAATCAAGAAGAAAATACAAAATCTCCAAACAAGATACACTGGAATCACTTCAGTTAAACGTGGGATAACTTCTTCATCATAACTTCTTCATCATAACTCCTGTGATAGTGATTCAACTTCAGGGTGATTATCCACTGATTTATGATTCCAAAACATGATTCTCACATCGTGATTCATTCTGGTTTGATTAGAATCAAGAAAAAATTGCAAAATCTCTAAACAGAATAAAGTGGAATCACTTCGGTTAAAAGTGGGTTAACTTCTTCATCATAACTCCTATGATATTGATTCAAATTCAGGGTGATTATCCACTAATTTATGTGTCCAAATTAAGCTTCTTCATCATAACTCCTATGATATTGATTCAACTTCAGGGTAATTATCCACTGATTTATGATGCCAAATAAAACTTCTTACATCGTAATTCATTCTGGTTTGATTAGAATCAAGAAGAAATTGCAAAATCTCCAAACAGGGTAAACTGAAATCACTTCGTTAAAAGTGGGATAACTTCTTCTTCATTGCTCCTATAATATTGATTCAACTTCAGGGTAATTATCCACTGATTTATGATTCCAAATAAAGCTTTTTACATCGTTATTCATTCTGCTTTGATTAGAATCAAGAAGAAATTGCCAAATCTCAAAACAGGGTAAACTAGAATCACGTTAGTTAAAAGTGGGATAATTTCTTCGTCATAACTAATATGGTATTGATTCAACTTCAGGGTGATTAGCCACTTATTTATGAGTCCAAATCAAGCTTCTTACATCGTGATTCATTCTGGTTTGATTAGAATCAAGAAGAAATTTTAAAATCCCCAAACAGGATAAACTGGAATCACTTCAGTTAAACGTGGGATAATTTTTCATCATAACTCCTATGATATTGATTCAACTTCAGGGTGATTATCCACTGATTTATGATTCCAAAACATGGTTCTTACATCGTGATTCATTCTGGTTTGATTAGAATCAAGAAAAAATTACAAAATCTCCAAACAGGGTAAACTGGAATTACTTCGGTTAAAAGTGGGATAACTTCTTTATCATAACTCCTATGATATTGATTCAACTTCAGGATAATTATCCACTGATTTATGAGTCCAAATAAAGCTTCTTACTTCGTGATTCATTCTGGTTTGATTAGAATCAAGAAGAAATTACAAAATCTCCAAACAGGGTAAACTGGCATCACTTCGGTTAAAAGTGGGATAACTTCTTCATCATAACTCCTATGATATTGATTCAACTTCAGGGTGATTATCCATTGATTTATGAGTCTAAATCAAGATTTTTAAATTGTGATTCAGTATGGTTTGATTAGAATCAAGAAGAAAATAGAAAATCTCCAAACAAGATACACTGGAATCACTTCAGTTAAACGTGGGGTAACTTCTTCATCATAACTCCTATGATATTGATTCAACTTCAGGGTGATTATCCACTGATTTATGATTCCAAAACATGATTCTTACATCGTGATTCATTCTGGTTTGATTAGAATTAAGAAGAAATTGCAAAATCTCCAAACAGAATAAAGTGGAATCACTTCGGTTAAAAGTGGGTTAACTTCTTCATCATAACTAATATGATATTGATTCAACTTCAGGGTGATTAGCCACTTATTTATGAGTCCAAATCAAGGTTCTTACATCTTGATTCATTCTGGTTTGATTAGAATCAAGAAGAAATTGCAAAATCTCTAAACAGCATAAACTGGAATCACTTCAGTTAAAAGTGGGATAACTTCTTCATCATAACTCCTATGATATTGATTCAACTTCAGGGTGATTATTCACTGATTTATGATTCCAAAACAAGCTTCTTACATCGTGATTCATTCTGATTTGACTAGAATCAAGAAGAAATTACAAAATCTCCAGACAGGGTAAACTGGAATCACCTCGGTTAAAAGTGGGATAACGTATTCGTCATAACTCCTATGATATTGATTCAAGTTCAGGGTGATTAGCCACTTATTTAGGAGTCCAAATCAAGCTTTGTACATCGTGATTCATTCTGGTTTGATTAGAATCAAGAAGAAAATGCAAAATCTCCAAAAATGGTAAACTGGAATCACCTCGGTTAAAAGTTGGATAACTTCTTCATCATAACTCCTATGATATTGATTCAACTTCAGGGTGATTATCCACTGATTTATGAGTCTAAATCAAGATTTTTACTTCGTGATTCATTATGGTTTGATTAGAATCAAGAAGAAAATTCAAAATCTCCAAACAAGATACACTGGAATCACTTCAGTTAAACGTGGGATAACTTCTTCATCATAACTCCTATGATATTGATTCAACTCCTATAACTACATCGTTATTCATTCTGGTTTGATTAGAATCAAGAAGAAATTGTCAAATCTCAAAACAGGGTAAACTAGAATCACGTCAGTTAAAAGTGGGATAATTTCTTCGTCATAACTAATATGATATTGATTCAACTTCAGGGTGATTAGCCACTTATTTATGAGTCCAAATCAAGCTTCTTACATCGTGATTCATTCTGGTTTGATTAGAATCAAGATGAAATTTTAAAATCCCCAAACAGGATAAACTCGAATCACCTCGGTTAAAAGTGGGATAACTTCTTCCTTATAACTCCTATGATATTGATTCAACTTCAGGGTGATTATCCACTGATTTATGATGCCAAATAAATCTTCTTACATCGTGATTCATTCTGGTTTGATTAGAATCAAGAAGAAATTGCAAAATCTCCAAACAGGGTAAACTGAAATCACTTCGTTAAAAGTGGGATAACTTCTTCTTCATAACTCCTATGATATTGATTCAACTTCAGGGTAATTATCCACTGATTTTTTATTCCAAGTAAATCTTTTTACATCGTGATTCATTCTGCTTTGATTAGAATCAAGAAGAAATTATCAAATCTCAAAACAGGGTAAACTAGAATCACTTCAGTTAAAAGTGAGATAACTTCTTCGTCATAACTAAACTGATATTGATTCAACTTCAGGGTGATTAGCCCCTTATTTATGAGTCCAAATCAAGCTTCTTACATCGTGATTCATTCTGGTTTGATTAGAATCAAGAAGAAATTTCAAAATCTCCAAACATGATAAACTGGAATCACCTCGGTTAAAAAGGGGGATAACTTCTTTGTCATAACTAATATGATATTTATTTAACTTCAGGGTGATTAGCCACTTATTTAAGAGTCCAAATCAAGCTTCTTACATCGTGATTCATTCTGGTTTGGTTAGAATCAAGATGAAATTTTAAAATCCCCAAACAGGATAAACTGGAATCACCTCGGTTAAAAGTGGGATAACTTCTTCCTTATAACTCCTATGATATTGATTCAACTTCAGGGTGATTATCCACTGTTTTATGAGTCTAAATCAAGCTTCTTACATTGTGATTCATTCTGGTTTGATTAGAATAAAAAACAAATTGCAAAATCTCCAAAAAGGGTAAACTAGAATCACCTAGGTTAAAAGTGGGATAATTTCTTCATCATAACTCCTATGATATTGATTCAACTTCAGGGTAATTATCCACTGATTTTTTATTCCAAATAAAGCTTTTTACATCGTGATTCATTCTGCTTTGATTAGAATTAAGAAGAAATTGCCAAATCTCAAAACAGGGTAAACTAGAATCGCGTCAGTTAAAAGTGGGATAACTTCTTCGTCATAACTAATATGATATTGATTCAACTTAAGGGTGATTAGCCACTTATTTATGAGTCCAAATCAAGCTTCTTACATCGCGATTCATTCTGGTTTGATTAGAATCAAGAAGAAATTCCAAAATCTCCCAATATGATAAACTGGAATCACTTCAGTTAAAAATGGGATAACTTCTTCATCATAACTCCTATGATATGGATTCAACTTCAGGGTGATTATCCACTGATTTATGATTCCAAAACAAGCATCTTACATCGTGATTTATTCTGGTTTGATTAGAATCAAGAAGAAATCGCAAAATCTCCAAACAGTGTAAACTGGAATCATTTCGGATAAAAGTGGGAAACTTCTTCATCATAACTCCTATGATATTGATTCAACTTCATGGTGATTATCCACTGATTTATAAGTCCAAATAAGGCTTATTACATCGTGATTCATTCTGGTTTGATTAGAATCAAGAAGAAATTCCAAAATCTCCAAACATGATAAACTGGAATCACTTCAGTTAAAAGTGGGATAACTTCTTCAGCATAACTCCTATGATATGGACTCAACTTCAGGGTGATTAGCCACTGATTTATGATTCCAAAACAAGCTTCTTACATCGTGATTCATCCTGGTTTGATTAGAATCAAGAAAAAATCGCAAAATCTCCAAACAGTGTAAACTGGAATCATTTCGGTTAAAAGTGGGAAACTTCTTCATCATAACTCCTATGATATTGATTCAACTTCATGGTGATTATACACTGATTTATGAGTCCAAATAAGGCTTACTACATCATGATTTATTCTGGTTTGATTAGAATCAAGAAAAAATTGCAAAATCTCCAAACAGGGTAAACTGGAATTACTTCGGTTAAAAGTGGGATAACTTCTTTATCATAACTCCTATGATATTGATTCAACTTCATGATAATTATCCACTGATTTATGAGTCCAAATAAAGCTTCTTACTTCGTGATTCATTTTGGTTTGATTAGAATCAAGAAGAAATTGCAAAATCTCCAAACAGGGTAAACTGGCATCACTTCGGTTAAAAGTGGGATAACTTCTTCATCATAACTCCTATGATATTGATTCAACTTCAGGGTGATTATCCACTGATTTATGAGTCTAAATCAAGATTTTTACATCGTGATTCACTATGGTTTGATTAGAATCAAGAAGAAAATACAAAATCTCCAAACAAGATACACTGGAATCACTTTAGTTAAACGTGGGATAACTTCTTCATCATAACTCCTATTATATTGATTCAACTTCAGGGTGATTATCCACTGATTTATGATTCCAAAACATGATTCTTGCATCGTGATTCATTCTGGTTTGATTAGAATTAAGAAGAAATTGCAAAATCTCCAAACATAATAAAGTGGAATCACTTCGGTTAAAAGTGGGTTAACTTCTTCATCATAACTAATATGATATTGATTCAACTTCAGGGTGATTATCCACTTATTTATGAGTCCAAATCAAGCTTCTTACATCTTGATTCATTCTGGTTTGATTAGAATCAAGAAGAAATTGCAAAATCTCTAAACAACATAAACTGGAATCACTTCAGTTAAAAGTGGGATAACTTCTTCATCATAACTCCTATGATATTGATTCAACTTCAGGGTAACTATCCAATGATTTATGATGCCAAATAAAACTTCTTACATCGTGATTCATTCTGGTTTGATTAGAATCAAGAAGAAATTGCAAAATCTCCAAACAGGGTAAACTGAAACCACTTCGTTAAAAGTAGGATAACTTCTTCTTCATAACTCCTATGATATTGATTCAACTTCAGGGTAATTATCCACTGATTTTTGATTCCAAATAAAGCTTTTTACATTGTTATTCTTCTGCTTTGATTAGAATCAAGATGAAATTTTAAAATCCCCAAACAGGATAAACTGGAATCACCTCGGTTAAAAGTGGGATAACTTCTTCCTTATAACTCCTATGATATTGATTCAACTTCAGGGTGATTATCCACTGATTTATGAGTCTAAATCAAGCTTCTTACATCGTGATTCATTCTGGTTTGATTATAATAAAAAATAAATTGCAAAATCTCCGAAAAGGGTAAACTAGAATCACCTAGGTTCCAAGTGGGATAACTTCTTCATCATAACTCCTATGATATTGATTCAACTTCAGGGTAATTATCCACTGATTTTTTATTCCAAATAAATATTTTTACATCGTGATTCATTCTGCTTTGATTAGAATTAAGAAGAAATTGCCAAATCTCAAAACAGGGTAAACTAGAATCGCGTCAGTTAAAAGTGGGATAACTTCTTCGTCATAACTAATATGATATTGATTCAACTTCAGGGTGATTAGCCACTTATTTAAGAGTCCAAATCAAGCTTCTTACATCACGATTCATTCTGGTTTGATTAGAATCAAGAAGAAATTCCAAAATCTCCAAACATGATAAACTGGAATCATTTCAGTTAAAAGTGGGATAACTTCTTCATCATAACTCCTATGATATGGATTCAACTTCAGGGTGATTATCCACTGATTTATGATTCCAAAACAAGCTTCTTACATCGTGATTCATTATGGTTTGATTAGAATCAAGAAGAAATCGTAAAATCTCCAAACAGTGTAGACTGGAATCATTACGGTTAAAAGTGGGAAACTTCTTCATCATAACTCCTACGATATTGATTCAACTTCATGGTGATTATCCACTGATTTATGAGTCCAAATAAGGCTTATTACATCGTGATTCATTCTGGTTTTATTAGAATCAAGAAGAAATTCCAAAATCTCCAAACATGATAAACTGGAATCACTTCACTTATAAGTGGGATAACTTCTTCATCATAACTCCTATGATATGAATTCAACTTCAGGGTAATTATCCACTGATTTATGATTCCAAAACAAGCTTCTTACATTGTGATTCATTCTGGTTTGATTAGAATCAAGAAGAAATCACAAAATCTCCAAACAGTGTAAACTGGAATCATTTCGGTTAAAAGTGGGAAACTTCTTCATCATAACTCCTATGATATTGATTCAACTTCATGGTGATTATCCACTGATTTATGAGTCCAAGTAAGGCTTTTTACATCGTGATTCATTCGGTTTTGATTAGAATCAAGAAAAAATTGCGAAATCTCCAAACAGGATAAACTGGAATTACTTCGGTTAAAAGTGGGATAACTTCTTTATCATAACTCCTATGATATTGATTCAACTTCAGGATAATTATCCACTGATTTAATAGTCCAAATAAAGCTTCTTACTTCGTGATTCATTCTGGTTTGATTAGAATCAAGAAGAAATTGCAAAATCTCCAAACAGGGTTAACTGGCATCACTTTGGTTAAAAGTGGGATAACTTCTTCATCATAACTCCTATGATATTGATTCAACGTCAGGGTGATTATCCACTGATTTATGAGTCTAAATCAAGATTTTTACATCGTGATTCATTACGGTTTGATTAGAATTAAGAAGAAAATACAAAATCTCCAAACAAGATACACTGGAATCACTTCAGTTAAACGTGGGATAACTTCTTCATCATAACTCCTATGATATTGATTCAACTTCAGGGTGATTATCCACTGATTTATGATTCCAAAACATGATTCTTACATCGTGATTCATTCTGGTTTGATTAGAATTAAGAAGAAATTGCAAAATCTCCAAACAGAATAAAGTGGAATCACTTCGGTTAAAAGTGGGTTAACTTCTTCATCATAACTCCTATGATATTAATTCAACGTCAGAGTGATTATCCACTAATTTATGTGCACAAATTAAGCTTCTTACATCGTGATTCATTCTGGTTTGATTAGAATCAAGAAGAAATTGCAAAATCTCCAAAGAGGGTAAACTGGAATCACTTCTGTTAAAAGTGGGATAACTTCTTTATCATAACTCCTATGATATTTATTCAACTTCAGGGAAACTATCCACTGATTTATGATGCCAAATAAAACTTCTTACATCGTGATTCATTCTGGTTTGATTAGAATTAAGAAGAAATTACAAAATCTCCAAACAGGGTAAACTGAAATCACTTCGTTAAAAGTGGGATAACTTCTTCTTCATAACTCCTATGATATTGATTCAACTTCACGGTAATTATCCACTGATTTTTGATTCCAAATAAAGCTTTTTACATCGTTATTCATTCTGCTTTGATTAGAATCAAGAAGAAATTTCCAAATCTCAAAACAGGGTAAACTAGAATCACGTCAGTTAAAAGTAGGATAATTTCTTCGTCATAACTAATATGATATTGATTCAAATTCAGGGTGATTAGCCACTTATTTATGAGTCCAAATCAAGCTTCTTACATCGTGATTCATTCTGGTTTGATTAGAATCAAGATGAAATTTTAAAATCCCCAAACAGGATAAACTGGAATCACCTCGGTTAAAAGTGGGATAACTTCTTCCTTATAACTCCTATGATATTGATTCAACTTCAGGGTGTTTATCCACTGATTTATGATGCCAAATAAAGCTTCTTACATCTTGATTCATTCTGGTTTGATTAGAATCAAAAAGAAATTGCAAAATCTCCAAACAGGGTAAACTGAAATAACTTCGTTAAAAGTGGGATAACTTCTTCTTCATAACTCCTATGATATTGATTCAACTTCAGGGTAATTATCCACTGATTTTTTATTCCAAATAAAGATTTTTACATCGTGATCATTCTGCTTTGATTAGAATCAAGAAGAAATTGCCAAATCTCAAAACAAGGTAAACTAGAATCACGTCAGTTAAAAGTAGGATAACTTCTTCGTCATAACTAATATGATATTGATTCAACTTCAGGGTGATTAGCCACTTATTTGTGAGTCCAAATCAAGCTTCTTACATCTTGATTCATTCTGGTTTGATTAGAATCAAGAAGAAATTGCAAAATCTCTAAACAGGATAAACTGAAATCACTTCAGTTAAAAGTGGGATAACTTCTTCATCATAACTCCTATGATATTGATTCAACTTCAGGGTGATTATTCACTGATTTATGATTCCAAAACAAGCTTCTTACATCGTGATTCATTCTGATTTGACTAGAATCAAGAAGAGATTACAAAATCTCCGGACAGGGTAAACTGGAATCACCTCGGTTAAAAGTGGGATAACGTATTCGTCATAACTCCTATGATATTGATTCAAGTTCAGCGTGATTAGCCACTTATTTATGAGTCCAAATCAAGCTTTGTACATCGTGATTCATTCTGGTTTGATTAGAATCAAGAAGAAAATGCAAAATCTCCAAAAAGGGTAAACTGGAATCACCTCGGTTAAAAGTGGGATAACTTCTTCATCATAACTCCTATGATATTAATTCAACTTCAGGGTGATTATCCACTGATTTATGAGTCTAAATCAAGATTTTTACTTCGTGATTCATTATGGTTTGATTAGAATCAAGAAGAAAATGCAAAATCTCCAAACAAGATACACTGGAATCACTTCAGTTAAACGTGGGATAACTTCTTCATCATAACTCCTATGATATTGATTCAACTTCAGGGTGATTATCCACTGATTTATGATTCCAAAACATGATTCTTACATCGTGATTCATTCTGGTTTGATTATAATCAAGAAGAAATTGCAAAATCTCCAAACAGAATAAAGTCGAATCACTTCGGTTAAAAGTGGGTTAACTTCTTCATCATAACTCCTATGATTTTGAATCAACTTCAGGGTGATTAAATAATTTATGTGTCCAAATTAAGCTTCTTAAATCGTGATTCATTCTGATTTGATTAGAATCAAGAAGAAATTCCAAAATCTCCAAAGAGGGTAAACTGGAATCACTTCGGTTAAAAGTGGGATAACTTCTTTATCATAACTCCTATGATATTGATTCAACTTCAGAGTAATTATCCACTGATTTATGATGCCAAATAAAGCTTCTTACATCGTGATTCATTCTGGTTTGATTAGAATCAAGAAGAAATTGTAAAATCTTCAAACAGGGTAAACTGAAATCACTTCTGTTAAAAGTGGGATAACTTCTTCTTCATAACTCCTATAATATTGATTCAACTTCAAGGTAATTATCCACTGATTTTTTATTCCAAATAAAGATTTTTACATCGTGATTCATTCTGCTTTGATTAGAATCAAGAAAAAATTGTCAAATCTCAAAACAGGGTAAACTAGAATCACGTCAGTTAAAAGTGGGATAACTTCTTCGTCATAACTCCTATGATGTTGATTCAACTTCAGGGTGATTATCCACTGATTTATGAGTCTAAATCAAGCTTCTTACATCGTGATTCATACTGGTTTGATTAGAATCAAGATGAAATTGTAAAATCTCCAAACATGATAAACTGGAGTCACCTCGGTTAAAAGTGGGATAACTTCTTCTTTATAACTCCTATTATATTGATTCAAATTCAGGGTGATTATCCAGTGATTTATAATTCCAAAACAAGAGTCTTACATCGTGATTCATTCTGCTTTGATTGGAATCAAGAAGAAATTGCAAAATCTCTAAACAGGATAAACTGGAATCACTTCAGTTAAAAGTGAGATAACTTCTTCATTATAACTCCTATGATATTGATTCAACTTCAGGGTGATTACACACTGATTTATGAGTCCAAATCAAGCTTCCTACATCATGATTCTTTCTGGTTTGAATAGAATCAAGTAGAAATTACAAAATCTCCATACAGGGTAAACTGGAATCACCTCGGTTAAAAGTAGGATACGTCTTTGTCATAACTCCTATGATATTGATTCAACTTCAGGGTGATTAGCAACTGATTTATTAGTTGAAATCAAGCTTCATACATCATGATTAATTCTGGTTTGATTAGAATCAAAAAGAAATTGCAAAATTTCCAAACAGGGTAAACTGGAATTACCTCATTTAAAAGTGCGATAACTTCTTCATCATAACTCCTGATATTGATTCAACTTCAGGGTGATTATCCACTGATTTATGATTCCAAAACAAGCTTCTTACAACGTTATTCATTTTGGATTGATTAGAATCAAGAAGAAATTACAAAATCTCCAAACAGGATAAACTGGAATCACTTCGGTTAAAAGTGGGATAGCTTGTTCATCATAACTCCTATGATATTGATTCAACTTCAGGGTGATTATACACTGATTTATGAGTCCAAATAAGGTTTCTTACATCGTGATTCACTCTGGTTTGATTAGAATCAAGAAGAAATTGCAAAATCTCCAAATAGAGTAAACTGGAATCACTTCAATTAAAAGTGGGATAACTTCTTCATCATAACTCCTATGATATTGATTCAACTTCAGGGTGATTATCCACTGATTTATGATTCCAAAACAAGCTTCTTACATCGTGATTCATTTTGGATTGATTAGAATCAAGAAGAAATTACAAAATCTCCAAAGAGGATAAACTGGAATCACTTCGGTTAAAAGTGGGATAGCTTGTTCATCATAACTCATAACTCCTATGATATTGATTCAACTTCAGGGTGATTATCCACTGATTTATGAGTCCAAATAAGGTTTCTTACATCGTGATTCACTCTGGTTTGATTAGAATCAAGAAGAAATTGCAAAATCTCCAAACAGGGTAAACTAGAATTACTTCGGTTAAAAGTGAGATAACTTCTTTATCATAACTCCTATGATATTGATTCAACTTTAGGATAATTATCCACTGATTTATTATTCCAAATAAAGCCTTACATCGCGATTCATTCTGGTTTGATTAGAATCAACAAGAAAATGCAAAATCTCCAAACAGGGTAAACTTCCATCACTTCGGTTAAAAGTGGGATAACTTCTTCATCATAACTTCTATGATATTGATTCAACTTCAGGGTGATTATCCACTGGTTAATGATTCCAAATCAAGCTTCTTACATCGTGATTCATTCTGGTTTGTTTAGAATCAAGAAGAAATTGCAAAATCTCCAAACAGGGTAAACTGGAATCACTTCATTTAAAAGTGGGATAACTTCTTTATCATAACTCCTATGATATTGATTCAACTTCAGGGTGATTATCCACTGATTTATGATTCCAAAACAAGCTTCTTACATCGTGATTCATTTTGTATTGATTAGAATCAAGAAGAAATTACAAGTCTCCAAACATGATAAACTGGAATCACTTCGGCTAAAAGTGGGATAGCTTGTTCATCATAACTCATAACTCCTATGATATTGATTCAACTTCAGGGTGATTATCCACTGATTTATGAGTCCAAATAAGGTTTCTTACATCGTGATTCACTCTGGTTTGATTAGAATCAAGAAGAAATTGCAAAATCTCCAAATAGGGTAAACTAGAATCACTTCGTTTAAAAGTGGGATAACTTCTTCATCATAACTCCTATGATATTGATTCAACTTCAGGGTGATTATCCACTGATTAATGATGCCAAATCAAGCTTCTTACATAGTGATTAATTAGAATCAAGAAGAAATTGCATAATCTCCCAACAAGGTAAACTGGGATCACTTCAGTTAAAAGTGGGATAACTTCTTCATCATAACTCCTATGATATTGATTCAACTTCAGGTTGATTATCCACTAATTTATGAGTCCAAATCAATCTTCTTATATCGTGATTCATTCTGGTTTGATTAGAATCAAGAAGAAATTACAAAATCTCCAAACAGGATTAACTAGAATCACGTTAGTTAAAACTGGGATAACTTGTTCATCATAACTCCTATGATATTGATTCAACTTCAGGATGATTATCCACTGATTTATGAGTCCAAATCAAGCTTCTTACATCGTGATTCATTCTGGTTTGATTAGAATCAAGATGAAATTTTAAAATCCCCAAACAGGATAAACTGAAATCACTTCGGTTAAAAGTGGGATAACTTCTTCCTCATAACTCCTATGATATTGATTCAACTTCAGAGTGATTACGCACTGATTTATGAGTCAAAATAAAGTTTCTTACATCGTGATTCATTCTGGTTTGACTAAAATCAAGAAGAAATTGCAAAATCTCCAAACATGGTAAACTGGAATCACCTTGGTTAAAATTGGGATAACTTCTTCATCATAAATCATATGATTTTGATTGAACTTCAGGGTGATTATCCACTGATTTATGAGTCCAAATCAAGCTTCTAACATCGTGATTCACTCTAGTTTGATTAGAATCAAGAAGAAATTACAAAATATCCAAACATGGTAAATTGGAATCACTTCGGTTAAAAGTGGGATAACCTCTTCATCATAACTCGTATGATATTGATTCAACTTCAGGGTAGTTTTCCATATATTTTTGATTCCAAATAAAGCTTCTTATATCATGATTCAATCTGTTTTGATTACAATCAAGAAAAAATTGCAAAATCTCCAAACAGGCTAAACTGGAATCACTTCGGTTATAAGTGGGATAACTTCTTTATCATAACTCCTATGATATTGATTCAACTTCAGGGTGATTATCCACTGATTTATGAGTCCAAATCAATCTTCTTACATCGTGATTCATTCTGGATTGATTCGAATCAAGAAGAAATTACAAAATCTCCAAACAGGGTAAACTAGAATCACTTCAGTAAAAACTAGGATAACTTCTTCATCATAACTCCTATGATACTGATTCAACTTCAGGGTGATTAGCCACTTATTTATGAGTCCAAATCAAGCTTCTTACATCGTGATTCAATCTGTTTTGATTAGAATCAAGAAGAAATAGCAAAATCGCCAAACAAGGTAAACTGGAATAACTTCGGTTAAAAGTGGGATAACTTCTTCATCATAAATCCTATGATATTGATTTAACTTCAGGGTGATTATTCACTTATCTATGAGTCCAAATCAGGCTTCTTAAATCGTGACTCATTCTGCTTTAATTAGAATAAAGAAAAAATTGTCAAATCTCAAAACAAGGTGATTATCGACTGATTTATGAGTCCAAATCAAGTTTCTTACATCGTGATTCAATCTGTTTTGATTACAATCAAGAAAAAATTGCAAAATCTCCAAACAGGGTAAACTGGAATTACTTCGGTAATAAGTGGGATAACTTCTTTATCATAACTCCTATGATATTGATTCAACTTCAGGGTGATTATCCACTGATTTATGAGTCCAAATCAATCTTCTTACATCGTGATTCATTCTGGATTGATTAGAATAAAGAAGAAATTACAAAATCTCCAAACAGGATAAACTGGAATCACTTCGGTTAAAAGTGGGATAGCTTGTTCATCATAACTCCTATGATATTGATTCAACTTCAGGGTGATTATCCACTGATTTATGAGTCCAAATAAGGTTTCTTACATCGTGATTCACTCTGGTTTGATTAGAATCAAGAAGAAGTTGCAAAATCTTCAAACAGGGTAAACTGGAATCACTTCGGTTAAAACTGGGATAACTTCTTCATCATAACTCCTATGATATTGATTTAACTTCAGGGTAATTATCCACTGCTTTTTTATTCCAAATAAAGCTTCTTACATCGTGATTCATTCTGATTTTATTAGAATCAAGAAGAAATTACCAAATCTCAAAACATGGTAAACTAGAATTACGTCAGTTAAAAGTGGGATAACTTCTTTGTCATAACTCCTATGATATTGATTCAACTTCAGGGTGATTAGCCACCTATTTATGAGTCTAAATCAAGCTTCTTACATCGTGATTCATTCTGGTTTGATTAGAATCAAAAAGAAATTGCAAAATCTCCCAACAGGGTAAACTTGAATCACTTCGGTTAAAAGTGGGATAACTTCTTCATCATAACTCTTATGATATTGATTCAAATTCAGGGTAATTATCCACTGATTTATGTGTCAAATCAAGCTTCTTACATCGTGATTTATTCTGGTTTGGTTAGAATTAAGAAGAAATTGCAAAATCTCCAAACAAGGTAAACTGGAATCACTTCAGTTAAAAGTGAGATAACTTCTTCATCATAACTCTTATGATATTGATTCAACTTCAGGGTAATTATCCACTGATTTTTTATTCCAAATAAAGCTTCTAAAATAGTGATTCAATCTGCTTAGATTAGAATCAAGAAGAAATTACCAAATCTCAAAACATGGTAAACTAGATTCACGTTAGTTAAAAGTGGGATAACTTCTTCGTCATAACTCTTATGATATTCATTGAACTTCAGGGTGATTTACCAATTATTTATGAGTCCAAATCAAGCTTCTTACATCGTGATTCCCTCTGGTTTAATTAGAATCAAGAAGAAATTGCAAAATCTCCAAACAGGATAAACTGGAATTACTTCGGTTAAAAGTGGGATAACTTCTTTATCATAACTCCTATGATATCGATTCAACTTCAGGATAATTATCCACTGATTTATGATTCCAAATCAAGCTTCTTACTTCGTGATTCATTCTGGTTTGATTAGAATCAATAAGAAATTGCAAAATCTCCAAACAGGGTAAACTGGCATCATTTCGGTTAAAAGTGGGATAACTTCTTCATCATAACTCCTATGATATTGATTCAACTTCAGGGTGATTATACACTGATTAATGATTCCAAATCAATCTTCTTACATAGTGATTGATTCTGGTTTGATTAGAATAAAGAAGAAATTGCATAATCTCCAAACAGGGTAAACTGGAATCACTTCGGTTAAAAGTCGGATCTTCATCATAACTCCTATGATATTGTTTCAACATCAAGGTGATTACCACTAATTTATGAGTCCAAATTAATCTTCTTACATCATGATTCATTCTGGTTTGATTAGAATCAAGAAGAAATTACAAAATCTCCAAACAGGGTAAACTAGAATCACGTCAGTTAAAACTAGGATAACTTGTTCATCATAACTCCTATGATATTTATTCAACTTCATGGTGATTATCCACTGATTTATGATTCCAAATAAAACTTCTTAACTCGTGATTCATTCTGATTTAATTAGAATTAAGAAGAAATTGCAAAATCTCCAAACAGGGTAAACTGGAATCACTTTGATTAAAAGTGGGATAACTTCTTCATCATAACTCCTATGATATTGATTCAACTTCAGGGTGATTATCAACTTATTTATGAGTCCAAAACAATCTTCTTACATCGTGATTCATTTTGGTTTGATTAGAATAAAAAAAGAAATTGCAAAATCTCCAAACATGGTAAACTGGAATCACCTTGGTTAAAAGTCGGATAACTTCTTCATCAAAACTCCTATGATATTGATTCAACTTCAGGGTGATTATCCATTTATTTATGAGTCCAAATCAAGCTTCTTAAATCGTGATTCATTCTGGTTTGATTTGAATAAAAAATGCAAAATCTCCAAACAAGGTAAACTGAAATCACTTCGGTTAAAAGTGGGATAACTTCTTCGTCATAACTCCTATGATATTGATTCAACTTCAGGGTGATTAGCCACTTATTCATGATTCCAAATCAAGCTTCTTACATCGTGATTAATTCTGGTTTGATTACGATAAAAAAGAAATTGCATAATCTCCAAACAGGGTAAACTAGAATCACGTTAGTTAAAAGTGGGATAACTTCTTCGTCATAACTAATATGATATTGATTCAATTTCAGGGTGATTAGTCACTTATTTATGAGTTCAAATCAAGCTTATTACATCTTAATTCATTTTGGTTGGATTAGAATCAAGAAAAAATCGCAAAATCTCTAAACAGGATAAACTGGAATCACTTCAGTTTAAAAGTGGGATAACTTCTTCATCATAACTCCTATGATATTGATTCAACTTCAGGGTGATTATCCACTGATTTATGATTCCAAAACAAGCTTCTTACATCGTTATTCATTCTGATTTGACTAAAATCAAGAAGAAATTACAAAATCTCCAGACAGGGTAAACTGGAATCACCTCGGTTAAAAGTGGTATAACGTCTTCGTCATAACTCCTTTGATATTGATTCAAGTTAGGGGTGATTATCCACTGATTTTTTGAGTCTAAATCAAGCTTCTTACATCTCGATTCATTCTGGTTTGATTAGAATCAAGAAGAAATTGCAAAATTTCCAAACAGGGTAAATTGTAATTACCTAGGTTAAAAGTGGGATAACTTATTCTTCATAACTCCTATGATATTGGTTCAACTTCAGGGTAATTATCCACTGATTTATTATTCCAAAACAAGCTTTTTGCATCGTGACTCATTCTGCTTTGATTAGAATCAAGAAGAAATTGCCGAATCTCAAAACAGGGTAAACTAGAATCACGTATGTTAAAAGTAAGATAACTTCTTCGTCATAACTAATATGATATTGATTCAACTTCAGGGTGATTACACACTGATTTATGAGTCCAAATCAAGCTTCTTACATTGTGATTCATTCTGTTTTGTCTAGAATCAAGAAGAAACTGCAAAATCTCCAAAGAAGATAAACTGTAATCACTTCGGTAAAAGTGGGATAACTTCTTCATCATAACTCCTATGATTTTGATTCAACTTCAGGGTGATTATCCACTGATTTATGAGTCCAAGTCAAGCTTCTTACATCGTGATTCATTCTGGTTTGATTAGAATCAAGAAGAAATTGTCAAATCTCAAAACAGGGTAAACTGAAATTACTTCGATGAAAAGTGGGATGACTTCTTCTTCATAACTCCTATGATATTGATTCTACTTCAGGGTAATTATCCACTGATTTATTATTCCAAAACAAGCTTTTTACATCGTCATTCATTCTGCTTTGATTAGAATAAAGAAGAAATTGCCAAATCTCAATACAGGGCAAACTAGAATCACGTATGTTAAAAGTAGGATAACTTCTTCGTCATAACTAATATGATATTGATTCAACTTCAGGGTGATTACACACTGATTTATGAGTCCAAATCAAGCTTCTTACATCGTGATTCATTCTGTTTTGACTAGAATCAAGAAGAAACTGCAAAATCTCCAAAGAGGGTAAACTGTAATCACTTCGGTAAAAGTGGGATAACTTCTTCATCATAACTCCTATGATATTGATTCAACTTCAGGGTGATTATCCACTGATTTATGAGTCCAAATCAATATTTTTACATCATGATTCATTCTGGTTTTATTAGAATCATGATGAAAATGCAAAATCTCCAAACAAGGTAAACTGGAATCACTTCGGTTAAAAGTGGGATAATTTCTTCATCATACCTCCTATGATATTGATTCAACTTCAGGGTGATTATCCACTGATTTATGATTCCAAAAAAAGATTCTTACATCGTGATTCATTCTGGTTTGATTAGAATCAAGAAGAAATTGCAAAATCTCCAAACAGAGTAAACTGGAATCACTTCGGTTAAAAGTGGGTTAACTTCTTCATCATAACTCCTATGATATTGATTCAACTTCAGGGTGATTATCCACTAATTTATGTGTCCAAATTAAGCTTCTTACATCGTGATTCATTCTGGTTTGATTAGAATCAATAAGAATTTGCAAAATCTCCAAAGAGGGTAAACTGGAATCACTTCGGTTAAAAGTGGGATAACTTCTTTATCATAACTCCTATGATATTGATTCAACTTCAGGGTAATTATCCACTGATATATGATGCCAAATAAAGTTTCTTACATCGTGATTCATTATGGTTTGATTATAATCAAGAATAAATTGCAAAATCTCCAAACAGGGTAAAATGAAATCACTTCGTTAAAAGTGGGATAACTTCTTCTTCATAACTCCTTTGATATTGATTTAACTTCAGGGTAATTATCCACTGATTTTTGATTTGAAATAAAGCTTTTTACATCGGGATTCATTCTGCTTTGATTAGAATCAAGAAGAAATTGCCAAATCTCAAAACAGGGTAAACTAGAATCACGTCAGTTAAAAGTGGGATAACTTCTTCGTCATAACTAATATGATATTGATTCAACTTCAGGGTGATTAGCCACTTATTTATGAGTCAAAATCAAGCTTCTTATATCGTGATTCATTCTGGTTTGATTAGAATCAAGAAAAAATAGCAAAATCTCTAAACAGGGTAAACTGGAATCACTTCAGTTAAAAGTGGGATAACTTCTTCATCATAACTCCTATGATATTGATTCAACTTCAGGGTGATTATCCACTGATTTATGATTCCAAAACAAGCTTCTTACATCTAGATTCATTCTGGTTTGATTAGAATCAAGAAGAAATTACAAAATCTCCAAAGAGGGTAAACTGGAATCACTTCGGTTAAAAGTGGGATAACGTCTTTATCATAACTCCTATGATATTGATTCAACTTCAGGGTAATTATCTACTAATTTATGATGCCAAATAAAGCTTCTTACATTGTGATTCATTTTGGTTTAATTAGAATCAAGAAGAAATTGCAAAATCTCCAAACAGGGTAAACTGAAATCACTTCGTTAAAAGTGGGATAACTTCTTTTTTATAACTCCTATGATATTGATTCAACTTCAGGGTAATTATCTACTGATTTTTGATTCCAAATAAAGCTTTTTACATCGTGATTCATTCTGCTTTGATTAGAATCAAGAAAAAATTGCAAAATCTCTAAACAGGATAAACTAGAATCACTTCAGTTAAAAGTGGGATAACTTCTTCATCATAACTCCTATGATATTGATTCAACTTCAGGGTTATTATCCACTGATTCATGATTCCAAAACAAGCTTCTTACATCGTGATTCATTCTGATTTGAGTAGAATCAAGAAGAAATTACAAAATCTCCTGACAGGGTAAACTGGAATCACCTCGGTTAAAAGTGGGATAACGTCTTCGTCATAACTCCTATGATATTGATTCAATTTCAGGGTGATTATCCACTGATTTATGAGTCTAAATCAAGCTTCTTATATCGTGATTCATTCTGGTTTGATTAGAATCAAGAAGAAATTGCAAAATTTCCAAACAGCGTAAACTGGAATTACCTCAGTTAAAAGTGGGATAACTTCTTTATCATAACTCCTATGATATTGATTCAACTTCAGGGTGATTATCCACTGATTTATGATTCCAAAACAAGCTTCTTACATCGTGATTCATTCTGATTTGACTAGAATCAAGAAGAAAATACAAAATCTCCTGACAGGGTAAACTAGAATCACCTCGGTTAAAAGTGGGATAACGTCTTCGTCATAACTCCTATGATATTGGTTCAATTTCAGGGTGATTATCCGCTGATTTATGAGTCTAAATCAAGCTTCTTGCATCGTGATTCATTCTGGTTTGATTAGAATCAAGAAAAAATTGTAAAATTTCCAAACAGCGTAAACTGGAATTACCTTGGTTAAAAGTGGGATAACTTCTTCTTCATAAATCCTATGATATTGATTCAACTTCAGGGTAATTATCCACTGATTTACTATCCCAAAACAAGTTTTTTACATCATGATTCATTCTGCTTTGATTAGAATAAAGAAGAAATTGCCAAATCTCAAAACAGGGTAAACTAGAATCACGTATGTTAAAAGTAGGATAACTTCTTCGTCATAACTAATATGATATTGATTCAACTTCAGGGTGATTTCACACTGATTTATGAGTCCAAATCAAGCTTCTTACATCGTGATTCATTCTGTTTTGACTAGAATCAAGAAGAAATTGCAAATCTCTAAACAAGGTAAACTGAAATCACTTCGGTTAAAAGTGGGATAACTTCTTTATCATAACTCCTATGATATTGATTCAACTTCAGGGTGATTATCCACTGATTTATGAGTCCAAATCAATCTTCTTACTTCGAGATTCATTCTGGTTGGATTAGAATCAAGAAGAAATTACAAAATCTCCAAACAGAGGAAATTGGAATCACTTCGGTTAAAAGTGGGATTACTTCTTCATCATAACTACTATGATATTGATTCAACTTCAGGGTGATTATCCACTGTTTTATGATTCCAAAACAAGATTGTTACATTTTGATTCATTCTGGTTATATTAGAATCAAGAAGAAATTACAAAATCTTAACAAAGGTTTACTGGAATCACTTCTTTTAAAAGTGGGATAACTTCTTCATCATAACTCTTATGATATTGATTCGACTTCAGGGTGATTACACACTGATTTATGAGTCCAAATCAAGCTTCTTACATCGTGACTCATTCTGCTTTGATTGGAATCAGGAAGAAATTACCAAATCTCAAAACAGGGTAAACTAGAATCACGTCAGTTAAAAGTGGGATAACTTCTTCGTTATAACTCCTATGATATTGATTCAACGTCAGGGTGATTAGCCACTTATTTATGAGTCCAAATCAAGCTTTTTACATCGTGATTCATTAAGGTTTGATTAGAATCAAGAAGAAAATGCAAAATCTCCAAACAGGGTAAACTGGAATCACCTCAGTTAAAAGTGGGATAACTTCTTCATCATAACTCCTATGATTTTGATTCAACTTCAGGGTGAGTACCAACTGATTTATGAGTCTAAATCAAGATTTTTACATCGTGATTCATTATGGTTTGATTAGAATCAAGAAGAAAATGCAAAATCTCCAAACAAGATACATTGAAATCACTTCAGTTAAATGTGGGATAACTTCTTCATCATAACTCCTATGATATTGATTCAACTTCAGGGTGATTATCCAATGATTTATAATTCCAAAACAAGATTCTTACATCGTGATTCATTCTGGTTTGATTAGAATCAAGAAGAAATTGCAAAATCTCCAAACAGAGTAAAGTGGAATCACTTAGGTTAAAAGTGGGTTAACTTCTTCATCATAACTCCTATGATATTGATTCAACTTCAGGGTGATTATCCACTAATTTATATGTCCAAATTAAGCTTCTTACATCGTGATTCATTCTGGTTTGATTAGAATCAAGAATAAATTGCAAAATCTCCAAAGAGGGTAAACTGGAATCACTTCGGTTAAAAGTGGGATAACTTCTTTATCATAACTCCTATGATTTTGATTCAACTTCAGGGTAATTATGCACTGATATATGATGCCAAATAAAGCTTCTTACATCGTGATTCATTCTGGTTTGATTAGAATCAACAAAAAATTGCAAAATCTCCAAACAGGATAAACTGAAATCACTTCGTTAAAAGTGGGATAACTTCTTCTTCATAACTCCTTTGATATTCATTCAACTTCAGGGTAATTATCCACTGATTTTTTATTCCAAATAAAGCTTTTTACATCGTGATTCATTCTGCTTTGATTAGAATCAAGAAGAAATTGCCAAATCTCAAAACAGGGTAAACTAGAATCACATCAGTTAAAAGTGGGATAACTTCTTCGTCATAACTAATATGATATTGGTTCAACTTCAGGGTGATTAGCCACTTATTTATGAGTCCAAATCAATCTTCTTACATCGTGATTCATTCTGGTTTGATAAGAACCAAGAAGAAATAGCAAAATCTCTAAACAGGATAAACTGGAATCGCTTCAGTTAAAAGTGGGATAACTTCTTCATCATAACTCCTATGATATTGATTCAACTTCAGGGTGATTATCCACTGATTTATGATTTCAAAACAAGCTTCTTACATATTGATTCATTCTGGTTTGATTAGAATCAAGCAGAAATTGCAAAATCTCCAAAGAGGGTAAACTGGAATCACTTCGGTTAAAAGTGGGATAAGTTCTTTATTATAACTCCTATGATATTGATTCAACTTCAGGGTGATTATCCACTGATTTATGAGTCTAATTCAAGCATCTTACATCGTGATTCATTCTGTTTTGATTAAAATGAAAAAGAAATTGTAAAATCTTCAAACAGGATAAACTAGAATCACCTCGGTTAAAAGTGGGATAACTTCTTCATCATAACTCCTATGATTTGGATTCAACTTCAGGGTAATTATCCACTGATTTTTTATTCCAAATAAAGCTTTTTACATCGTGATTCATTCTGCTTTGATTAGAATCAAGAAGAAATTGCCAAATCTCAAAACAGGGTAAACTAGAATCACGTTAGTTAAAAGTGGGATAACTTCTTCGTCATAACTAATATGATATTGATTCAACTTCAGGGTGATTAGCCACTTATTTATGAGTCCAAATCAAACTTCTTACATCTTGATTCATTCTGGTTTGATTAGAATCAAGAAAAAATTGCAAAATCTCTAAACAGGATAAACTGGAAACACTTCAGTTTAAAAGTGGGATAACTTCTTCATCATAACTCCTATGATATTGATTCAACTTCAGGGTGATTATCCACTGATTTATGATTCCAAAACAAGCTTCTTACATCGTGATTCATTCTGATTTGACTAGAATCAAGAAGAAATTACAAAATCTTCAGACAGGGTAAACTGGAATCACCTCGGTTAAAAGTGGGATAACGTCTTTGTCATAACTCCTATGATATTGATTCAAGTTTGGGGTGATTATCCACTGATTTATGAGTCTAAATCAAGCTTCTTACATCGTGATTCATTCTGGTTTGATTAGAATCAAGATGAAATTTTAAAATCCCCAAACAGGATAAACTGAAATCACTTCGGTTAAAAGTGGGATAACTTCTTCCTCATAACTCCTATGATATTGATTCAACTTCAGAGTGATTACGCACTGATTTATGAGTCAAAATAAAGTTTCTTACATCGTGATTCATTCTGGTTTGACTAGAATCAAGAAGAAATTGCAAAATCTTCAGACAGGGTAAACTGGAATCACCTCTGTTAAAAGTGGGATAACGTCTTCGTCATAACTCCTATGATATTGATTCAATTTCAGGGTGATTATCCACTGATTTATGAGTCTAAATCAAGCTTCTTACATCGTGATTCATTCTGGTTTGATTAGAATCAAGAAGAAATTGCAAAATCTCCCAAAGAGGGCAAACTGGAATCACTTCGGTTAAAAGTAGGATAAGTTCTTTATCATAACTCCTATGATATTGATTCAACTTCAGGGTAATTATCCACTTATTTATGATGCAAAATAAAGCTTCATACATCGTGATTCATTCTGGTTTGATTAAAATCAAGAAGAAATTGAAAAATCTCCAAACTTGGTAAACTGAAATCACTTCGGTTAAAAGTGGGATAACTTCTTCATCGTAACTCCTATGATATTGATTCAACTTCAGGGTGATTACACACTGATTTATAAGTCCAAATCAAGCTTCTTATATCGTGATTCATTCTGGTTTGACTAGAATCAAGAAGAAATTGCAAAATCTTCAGACAGGGTAAACTGGAATCACCTCTGTTAAAAGTGGGATAACGTCTTCGTCATAACTCCTATGATATTGATTCAACTTCAGGGTGATTAGCCACTGATTTATGAGTTCAACACAAGATTCTTATATCGTGATTCATTCTGGTTTGATTAGAATCAAGAAGAAATTGCAAAATCTCCAAACAGGGTAAACTAAAATTACCTCGGTTAAAAGTGGGATAACTTCTTCATCATAATTTCTATGATATTGATTCCACTTCAGGGTGATTATTCACTGATTTATGAGTCCAAATCAATATTCTTACATCTTGATTCATTATGGTTTAATTAGAATCAAGATGAAAATGCAAAATCTCCAAACAAGGTAAACTGGAATCACTTCAGTTAAAAGTGGGATAATTTCTTAATCATAACTCCTATGATATTGATTTAACTTCAGGGTGATTATCCAATGATTTATAATTCCAAAACAAGATTCTTACATCGTGATTTATTCTGGTTTGATTAGAATCAAGAAGAAATTGCAAAATCTCTAAACAGAGTAAACTGGAATCACTTTGGTTAAACGTGGGTTAACTTTTTCATCATAACTCCTATGATATTGATTCAACTTCAGGGTGATTATCCACTAATTTATTTTTCCGAATTAAGCTTCTTACATCGTGATTCATTCTGGTTTGATTAGAGTCAAGAAGAAATTGCAAAATCTCCAAAGAGGGTAAACTGGAATCACTTCGGTTAAAAGTGGGATAACTTCTTTATCATAACTCCTATGATACTTATTCAACTTCAGGGTAATTATCCACTGATATATGATGCCAAATAAATTTTCTTACATCGTGATTCATTCTGGTTTGATTAGAATCAAGAAGAAATTACAAAATCTCCAAACAGGATAAACTGAAATCACTTCGTTAAAAGTGGGATAACTTTTTCTTCATAACTCCTATGATATTGATTCAACATCAGGGTAATTATCTACTGATTTTTTTC
>CAJHQQ010001613.1:0-89448 GCA_905132885.1 Moricandia moricandioides
TCAAAAAACCTAACCATTTCTGCGTGAAGAAAATTCAGACCATATAGAACTGCCGATCATTTCCATTGGAAATGGTTTTTCCAATCGATTTTCAAAGGATTTGACTCTTTGAAATAGTTTTTTTCTTGTAATAAGTGGTTATATCTCATTTGAAGTCGTTGGTTGAAAGCCCAAAATAAAGTAGTGGTAAATATATATATATATATATATATACCAGTCTTGTAATAGATATTCGTCATTATGTTGTGTTTTTTGTATGTTTCAGTTGAATTAATAAGAAGTAAGCTATAATCATTTTGTATGAACATGAATGCCTTTTTAAAGAATTATGAATTTATGCTTCCATCATTAAAGGATGTGGATTTAGGATTTAGTTTTAAGATTTTTACTTGTTTTTATTAGGAACATAGATTTTAAATTACAAAATAATATATCTCTTCATTTTGCATTGAATTTTTGTATTTGGATACAAATGTTTAAACGTTGTTATTTTGAATATTTCCATCTAGATGATGTATTTGGCTACAACATCAAAAGAATTAAAATTCCGAATATTTGAAATACCAAAAAAATACAGTATGAATGTGAATTATGCATTTAAAATTTCACATACTTAGATACCATATAATATAGATATAAAATGATTTTATTCATCATTTGTGTAGATACACGCTAAGTTTTTATCATCTAATGACCCATGTTTCAACTTTTATTGTAGTTAATGTTTTTACTAACTTACATTACTTTGGATTATACTTATGTTTCACGTGGATCGATGTTCGAATCTCTAAAAATACTGAAGTGGATACTTCTACTGGCTACTAAACGATTATTTCTCATTTGAGGACCTTAGTTTGAAGCCCAAAATGAAGTAGTGGTACAAATATATATATACTAGGCTTGTAATAGGTATCCGTCATTATGTTATATTTTTGTTTGTTTCTGGATTAATAAAAAGTAAGTTATAAGCATTTTGTATGAAGAGGAATTCATTTCCAAACAATTACGTATATATGCTTTCATCAGTAGAGGATGTGGATGTAGGATTTAGTTTATAAGATTTTAACTTATTTTTGATTAGGAACTTAGGTTTTAAATTACAACATTAAAATCCCTTCATTTTGTATTTAGTTGTATGCGGATGCAAATACTTAAATGTTCGTATTTTGAATATTTTTATTTAGAACTTGCATTTGGTTACAACATCAAGTGAATTAAAAAAAAAAATATTTGAAATGCTAAAAGACAAAAATATGAATGCAAATTCTGCATTTAAAATTTCACAGACTTAAGAACATGTAATATAAATATAAAATGATTTTATCCATCATTTTGTATTTTAAAATAATATTTGTCTATCATTTGTGTAGATACATGTTCGTTTTCATCATATACTGACTCTTGTTTCATGTTTCTTACTGTAGTTAAATATATTATCTATAGTTTGATGGTGGTCAATGAAGACATAGACTACAATATTTAGAGTTTTATACTTATGTTTTCGCGTGGATCTGATGTTCAAATATTTAAAAACACTGAAGTGGATAATTATACTCGGTGCTAGGTAGTTATATCTCATTTGAGGTTGTTGGTTTGAAATTCAAAATAAAGTGGCGGCATAAATATATAATTATATTAGAGTTTGACACGCATGTTTCGTTCGAATATTTTTTTTTTGTTTTTATAAATATTTAATTTTGATACTATCATAACTTTTCAAAATATATATAATTCTCATTTTAGTATTATATATTGTGTAATTCGATAGCGATATATTTTATACATTTTACTTTGTTATTAATGTTTTTTCAGATAATACATTTTAAAAATTTATTTAGTTATACTATAGAAAGGAAATTGCTTTAGAAAACATTATATCTCCATGTTGAGTTTAAAAAATTAGTTTAACATCTATCATTTTATTATTTGTGAGATTTTAAAGTAAAAAAATTATTCTATTTAAATAATATAGTCATATTATTTAGTAAATTTTATGCATAGTAGCATCTATCATATTGTTTTGATAAATTTTATTGATATAGGATATTTATGATTTTAGCTTTTGGAAAATTGGGAATATTATCAATTTAAGTTTGAAATATATATTTTAAAAAATTTATTTGATCAAAAGAAATTTATAATATTACACATCTATTTTCGTATTTGGAATATTATATGATTTTGATTTTTTATTAAAAAATGAGTTTTGATAAGCTTTTTATATTGTCTGATAAAACTAACATTAAATTTATAATTAAATTGAATTATCATTAATATATTTAATAAATGATTAAAATTTTAAAAAATTCTAATAGCATTTTAAATAATACCTGAACTAAAGGTAATTTATATAAGATTATATTTTTATATAATCATTCTTGACAAAATATTGTTGTGAGTTTGTAAATAAATAAAAATATAATATATAGTTGTAGATATAAAATTTTAACATATTCTAATAAATTTATTCTTTGATTAAAATATTACATAGTTTATGAATTTTAACCCGTTTTTATTGTGAATGATAAATAGTTTTTCAAATAGAAGCATTTTAAAAAAATAAGATGTTAATTAAAAATTTTAATATATTTTTTTCAAATTTAATTCATATAGTACTTCTTTTTAATATAATATAGCCTATAATTATAAAATTTATAAAATAGCATATAACTTTTATAATAAAAATTAATTAACTTATTATAAGATTATATTACTAATTAAAAAATTAATTAATACATTGTTTTATAAAAAATATATTTTATTATATTTGTTTTCAACAGATTTTGTTATACCTAAAATAGAGTTCAAAATTATAGTTAAAAATGATTTATTAGCAATATCCTTATTTATTATTAAGATTTTCTAGGAATGTTATATATTTGATTGATTAATGTAAATAATTGAATATGTCTATCTATAACTTGTCAACAATAAATAAAAATAGTAATTTTTTAGTAGAATAGATAGGGCTTTTTGCAAAATTGACTCAAAACTCAAAGTCAAACACAAAACTAACTTCTTCTTTTAACCCATCTTGTTTTTGTCCTATTCACCCCACATGTTCACTTTATTTACGAAAATGCCATTAATTTTTTTTTGTAATTTTTTTTCGAAAATGGTCTTTTTACTCTCTCAACCTCATCATCTTCAAGTATTTACAACATTGTCATTGCCATGAATACTCCCAACAACCTTGTACAACCCAACTACCTTGTACAACCAAGGTTTGAAGCTTTTAATTCACTTAAAATCGATACCCATACTCTCTTTCTCAATTGTTATGAACTAAAAACAACATCTCTTTCACTTTGTCTCCATATTCATCCCAAAAACTCAAGCTTTTGATTCCAAAATTTTTATGGTTGGTAGAGCCATTCAAGCATACTATTCTTGGTGGGTTACTTTCGTTTGAGGTTCTGGGTGGTTGGAGAAGACTATGTGTGCTAAGGAAGTCATCTCACTAGTTTAAGGTATGAAATTGAATTTTTTTCCAGATTTGTTCGCGTCGAAGACTTACCCGTAAGTCGTCTGGCTGAAGAAGACTTACGGGTAAGTCTTCTGGTCAAACGGACGACTTACTTATAAGTCGTCCAGCTTTGTTTGTTAAAAAAAAAAATACCAGACGACTTTTAATTAAGTCGTCCAGGTAAAACGGGCTACTTTTGCATTTGACCGAGATATTTAACTTTTTCTGGACGACTTACAAGTAAGTCGTCTCTGGGAAAGCAAAAATTTCAATATTTTATTAAAGCTAGACGACTTACGTATAAGTCGTCTTAGGTTAGTTTTGCAATTCAAAAATAAAACTTAAATATTTAACTTTTCCCAGACGACTTAATTGAAAGTCGACCGATCAGACGACTTATGTTAAAGTCGTCCATGATAATCAAAGTCGTTCAGAATATTTTCCGAGTTTTCTGGTCAAACTTTGCTTATCCTGGACGACTTTAACATAAGTCGTCTGATCGGACGACTTACAATTAAGTCGTCTGGGAAAAGTTAAATATTTAAGTTTTATTTTCGAATTGCAAAATAACCTGAGACGACTTACAGGTAAGTCGTCTAGCTTTAATAAAATATTGAAATTTTTGATTTCCCAGAGACGACTTACTTGTAAGTCGTCCAGGAAAAGTCAAATATCTGACACAACTCGGTCAAATGCAAAACTAACCCGTTTATCCTGGACGACTTACTAGTAAGTCGTCTAGAATTTTTTTCTTAACAAACAAATCTGGACGACTTACAAGTAAGTCGTCCCATTTTAAAGTCAATTGCAAAAATGACCTATTTGGACGACTTACTTGTAAGTCGTCCCGACGACTTATGGGTAAGTCGTCTGCGTCGATGTTTAGTAAATATATTTACCAGACGACTTAGTTATAAGTCGTCCATACCCTAAACCCTAAACCCTAAACGAAATTGACTAAATTAACTAACTAACCACGTTATAAAATCAAATTATACTTAAATAGTGTTTACTATACACAGAAATAAATACACTTAGGTCAATTTTAAATTTTCCAAAAAAACATTTATGCTTTCGAAAATCTGACCCTAAGAAACACATACTATACTACAACATATGTTGGCAAACCCAAAACCAAAGAATATCATCACTCACGACTTAGTTGAAATTCGTCTGAATAGAATACTTACGGGGGTTAGACGACTAATAGTTAAGTCGTCTGACAAATCTTCCGGCTAGCTGACTTTCTAGACGACTTAAAATATTAGTCGTCTACTAAGTCGTCCAGGCTTTATGAGTACATTTTAAGAATTTTTGTTAGAATTTGTGTTAGACTTCTTAGACGACTAATAATTAAGTCGTCTGATAAATCTTCCGGCTGGATGACTTTCCAGACGACTTAATTATTAGTCGTCTACTAAGACCATCCACAATGGTGTTACCATGGTTTGTACATAGAGGAAAAAGGAGTTGTAGTTATAAAAGTTGATCATCCATTACAAGTCATAGGTTTAAAAACATTTTGAAACAAGGGAACAACAACATAGAAGTCATCCATTACAAGTCCACTGGAAGCAGATTACAATAAGACAATAGCAAGACAAACATCCATCATTTAGGAAGAGACGAGGAAGTTGAGGCACCATCCGCAGCATCATCCCCTTGAGGAGGTGTATACTGAATCTCAGTAAAACTAGGACCGAAAGGAGTCACATGAAATACCATGTCTCCTTCCTTTTTGAACACGACAATGTCACCGATGCAAAGGGAGTGTGCTTGGGCGAAGGCTTCCCAACCATCGGTGAGTCTTCTTCCTTCTTGTATAACTTCCCAAGTTTGGTGTGAAGCGTCCGATCGTAGTGTCCATTTTCCTTGGTTCGGCTTGCCTTCTATGTGTTTTGAGTAGAAGGCAAGTGGTATTGTCTACAAGTCAACAAAGGAGAAGATAAGCAAAGGAAATAAACAGAGGAGAAATAGAGAGCGTGTGTATACCACGCCACTGTAGAAACCAGGAAGCAGAGGCTTCAAGAAGTGAGGTTCATGCTGATTCGCCATCTGCAAACAAGAAACGAATTGAAAACATTTTAATTCTAAGTCGTCTGGGTCGTCCAACCTGAAAGACTTAGATTAAGTCGTCTGGGTCGTCCACCTGGAAGACTTTCCAGATGACTTAATTATAAGTCTACCAAGACTTCCAGTAGAACATTTGAAAGCTGACTAGACAAATGAGAGGAGAACAACATCCAACCTAACTAGACCACAAATCGATTGAAATCCCCAATCTTTGAAACCCTAATTTGAAATGAAAATATCCACAAATTGCTTGAAATCACAAATCGTAACCGTAAAATGAGAGGAAAACAACATCCAACCTAACTAAACAACAAGTCGATTGAAATACCCAATTTTTGAAACCCTAATTTGAAACCAAAATTTCCCGAAATCGTTGAAAACACAAAAACAAACGGTAAAAGTAAAGGAAAACAACATCCATCCTAATAAAAACCCATAAATCTGCAAGAGAAGCCTTCGATTTACCTTGGTTTTGTATCGGATCAAAATCGCCTCGAAATCACCTTTGAGAGAAACGGCGTTAGGGTTTTCTGAATTTCGCGAAAAAGTGAGTCAAAACAAAAAAAATCACCTTATATATTGGGTAAATAATCCGGTTAGCTTTAAAAGTACAGTGGTAAAATTTAAGGTTTGCTCCGGTTTAGACGACTTACAAATAAGTCGTCTGGCGGATAATGTACATCAGAGGACTTAATATTTAGTCGTCCGTTTACAGACGACTAAATATTAAGTCGTCCGAGACCCTAAAATGAACCCCTAAATTAAAATGACTAAATTAACTAGCTAACCACGTTATAAAATCAAATTATACTTCAATACTGTTTACTATACACAGAAATGAACACGCTTAGGTAATTTTTAAATTTTTCAAAAACGGTTTTAATGCTTTCCAAAATCTAACCCTAAGAACACATACAATACTACAACATATGTTGATGAAACATAAACTAAAGAATATCATGACTCACTACTTTCACTCATCTATGCTGAAAACAATTGAAATTTGTTATATCTTAATTTATATCTCTTAAGACATATGTTAATTACATAATTCTCATTTTTCACTTATCAAAATATTTGTTACAAAATTTTTAAATTATGTTTAAGAATAACTGTCCAGACGACTTTCAGTTAAGTCGTCTGGACGACTTATTTACAGACGACTAAATATTAAGTCGTCCCAGACCCTAAAATGAACCCCTAAACTAAAATGACTAAATTAACTAACTAACCACGTTATAAAATCAAATTATACTTCAATAGTGTTTACTATATACAGAAATGAACACGCTTAAGTAATTTTTAAATTTTTCAAAAATGGTTTTAATGCATTCCAAAATCTAACCCTAAGAACACATACAATACTACAACATATGTTGATGAAACATAAACTAAAGAATATCATGACTCACTACTTTCACTCATCTATGCTGAAAGCAATTGAAATTTGTTATATCTTAATTTATATCTCTTAAGACATATGTTAATTACATAATTTCCATTTTTCACTTATCAAAATATTTTTTACAAAAATTTTAAATTATGTTTAAGAATAACTGTCCTGACGACTTTCAGTTAAGTCGTCTGGACGACTTATTTTCAAGTCGTCTGTTCAGACGACTTGCGAGGGTTAGAAACGTAAAAAAAAATCCGTTTTTTTTTGTTTGTAAACAAGGGGATAGTTGTAATTTCAATAGCATTTTAAATTACTTTTGCTTTTGACCCAAGTTTGGGTATTCTTTTGGGTTTGACTCCAAGTTTTGAGTCACACTTGGCAATTCTCCCGAATAGATATGCACCAGTCTTGTAAAATTTGTCTGTCATTATGTTGTATTTTTGTATGTTTCTATTGAATTAATAAAAAGTAAGCTATAAGTATTTTGTATGAACATGAATGCATTTTCATACTATTATGAATGTATGTTTTCGTTATTAGAGGAGGATTTAAGATTTAATTTTAAATTTTTACTTTTTTTATTATTAGGATCTTAGATTTAAATTAAAACTTTATATAATACTTTCATTTTTGTATTAAAATTTTGTATTTGGATGAAAGTGTTGTTATTTTGAATATTTTCATCTAGATGATGCATTTGACTACAGTATCATATGAATTAAAATTCTAACTAGTTGAAATGCCAAAAAAACTATAATATGAATGCAAATTCTACATTTAAATTTTCACAGATTTAAATACTCTTTAATATAAATAAAAATATAAATGGTAAATAGAAATACGTTAAATATTATAATTAAATAATATTATATATTTACTATTTATGTTTATAAAAATATTTTTTTATTAAAATCACAAAAGTGTATTTTTTACAACAAAATAAATAGTTTTCTCATTATACCAATAAAATTGAAAATTTGATATTCTTATGCTAAGTCTATAAAACTCCATTTTCCCACTAATGCACTAAAATTATGTTTTCTAGTCAAACTGTAAAATTTCACTATTCCTCTTTTTATTCATTATTCGCAAAATTTCATTATCCACTAAAATCATAAAGCTTTTTATTTCATTCAAAATTGTAAACTCGTGTTGATTTTCCAAAACTAAAAAAGGTGTGTTTTCAATTTATCATGTTTTTTTCAATGAAACTTAAAATTTTAATTTTTCATTTTAAAAACCGCAAAACACAGAGCATGAACAGTGGTGATCTCTCACCATAGTTTTCAACCAAAAATTGATAAAAAGGCAAAAGTAAAAAATAGAGTGTAGATAAAAGTACAAAATTTTCTTTATGAAAAAACTCATTCTCCATATGTCTCTCTTTAAATGGCTAAGCCATTTCAAAAAAAATAATTTAATTCATATCATTAACTTATCTAAAAAATTAATATAATTATCTGGAGAAACTGAGTTTAAGATACTCATCACTAATGATGTTCTTACAACTTTAAAATCATTCTTAATTAGATTGATTTAGAATTTTTTTTAGTTTGTTGTAAATGGGATGTGTATTGTCCAACAAATTCTTTTCAATGATTTAATAATATAATAAAATAGCTTTTGATCTTTTAGAAATGTTAGTGGTTAGTTAACAAATATTCTATACAAACAATTTTGAATTTGTATAAAAAAGGTGTAAACCCATGAATTTCACTGCAAATGTTTCAGTAAATCTCAATTTCTCATCAGACCTGTAAAATTATATTCTATATAGGTTCTAATATCATATATTGTGTAAAACTACAAAAATTAATAATATTTATTTAAATATAATTAAAAATATAAATAAACTGATACAATTAGATATAATAAATTATATTACTTTATTGTGGTTTATTTTAGGTTTTTATTAATTTTTCAGATATTATTCCAAAATATGAAAAGAACACCAAGATGCAAATTTTATATCTACTCCAAAATCATGGCTTTAAACTATGCTTTTATGTTTTCTTAATACAAAAAAAATCCATAGATGTATGGAGTTGTTTACTTCTTTTTTTCTATCTAGTTCAGCTCGCATATGTTGAACACAAAGTACAGAGCGTTAGAATTTCGTACGGTATGATTTTATGTAAACTATGTACCTCGTGTTTATATCTGATTTTCTTTTTAAAGAAATATTGATAGGATTGATTAACTCTTCCTCGGGCTAGCACACTATTTGTTTTATATATTTTAAATAACGTTAAGACGATTGTATTGGTAATCTTTCAAATAAATTCCTTACCAAAATTTTATTTATATTCAATTTATCCCATATGAGCATAAAACTTAATATAATGCTTTTACATCATATATATCATTATTTGTTAGGTGTTGTGTTTTATATAGTGAGGCTTTAATTATATATTTATTAATATTTATAATATTAATACTTTTTTCTTCAAAAGTGGTAAAAAACAGCAACGTAAAGAGAGAATATTACTTTTTTGTATGTGTCTTATTTTTCTTCTTCCTCAAATTATCTTCACATAGCAAAGGATAATAACTATTTATAGTGAAGAAAAAAACATAAAATAATAGGTTCAGTCGGTTAATAGACCGACTTGGCTAATAAGACAAAAATCAAAAAGATAAGCATTAAACATTATTCAACACTCCTTCTTGCTTATCTATTTTATATTACGTACTATCTCGTTAAAAACCTAGTCACGGAAAAATTCGAAGGGATAAAAACCATGACAAGGGAAAAAGAGTACAGTGACGTAATCTCCCCCTAAGAATGATGGACACAGCTCTTTCTTCATAGATCACGAAAATGACGCATTCCGATACAGTAGACGTGTTTTCAGAACATTGTAGTAGGAAGGGCGTTCGTAAACAAGTCAGCTGGATTGTCGTATGACCGTATATATTATATGTTTACTTCTTCATTTTTCTCAAGCTCCCGTATGTACGAGAAAAATCTCGGGAGGGATGTGCTTTGTTCTATCGCTCTTTATATAACATTTTTTGAGTTGAGCAACACAAGTTGAATTTCCTCAAATATTTTTGTCTGCTCTTTCTTATCAACTATTCCACTTGCTTCTTGTATGTCGTGACTCAATGTCCTAAGCCACACACATTCTCGACATGCTTCGTGAAGCGCAATAGTTTCTGCATGATTCGAAGAAGTCGCAACCAAAGTTTGTTTCTGGGAACGCCAAGAGATTGCGGTTCCACTAATTGTAAAAACATAGCTGGTTTGCGATCGAGCTTTATGAGGATCTGATAAGTATCATGCATCTGCAAAACCAACCACACCAAACTCGGGTTTTCTAAAATAAATTAATCCTAGGTCAACTGTACCTTGAAGGTAACGGAATATATGCTTTATTCCGTTCCAATGCCTGCGAGTAGAAGCAGAACTATATCTTGCAAGTAGGTTGGTAACAAAATCAATATCGGATCTAGTACAGTTTGTAAGATATAAAATCCCACTGATAACACTCATATAAGCTACTTCCGGACCTAATATTTCCTCGCTATCTTCACAGGGTCTACAAGAATATTTCTCAACATCGAGAGATCTATTTACCATTGGATCCAATTATGTTTAGGTCATCTACATATACAACAATGATCACAAAGCCAGATGGCAATTTCTTTATAAAAACGCATGGAAATATCGCGTATTCACCTATCCCTTTTTAAGTAGATATTCACTTAAGTGATTGTACCATATGCGTCCGGATTGCTTTAATCCGTATAGTGATCGTTGTAACTTGACCGAACAAATCTCCCTAGATTTTGCTTTCAATGCTTTTGGTATTTCCAATCTTTCAGGAAGTTTCATGTATATATCATTATCAAATGATCCATACAAATATGCAGTCACAACGTCCATAAGATGCATTTCAAGATTTTCTCATCAAAAATCTAAACGTAGTTGCATCAATTACCGGAGAATATGTTTCCTCAAAATCAATTCCCGGTCTCTGAGAAAAATCTTGGGAAACTAATTGGGCTTTATATCGTGTTAATTCATTCTTTTCATTTAATTTTCTTACGAATACCCACTTATACCCAACATGATTTATATTCTCAGGTGTTATGACTATAGGTCCAAAGACATTCATTTTATTCAAGGAGAGTAACTCAGTTTGTATGGTCTTCTTCCACTCCTCCCAATCATGTCTTTTCATACATTCCAAAATGGACCTTGGATCTGGATCATCACTTCCATGATCTATTTATTTGGACACAGAAAAAAAAAACAATCCATCAACATCTTTTATACATGATCCATAATTTTTCATCTCGGGCGTAGTTGATAGAAATCTCAAACTTTTCTGTTCCCTTCTCATCATCTGGATCTTTATCTTTATTTTGTTCTTCTTGAACCTTTTCATTTATGTCTTCTACCAGACATTTTTCAATATCAGGTTCTTCTGAAACCTTTTCATTTTGCTCAAAAATTTTCTTTTTCTTTCAGGGATTTTTATCTTTAGAACCCGTTGGTCTCCCCCTCTTTAACTGAACCCTAGGTTCATTCATTGTGTTTTCATCAGTTTTTCCTTCAGGAACAACAACTCTTGATGGAACATTTTCAAAGGGTATATATGATTTCGTCACCCTTGTCGTATCTGTGAACACATCTGGTAATTGGTTTGCCAAATTACGCAAGTGCACAATATTCTGAACTTCCAGCTCTCGTTGACTCGTAGGGGGATCAAGGTGTAACGACGATGGTGTACACCATGTAATTTCTTTAGGAATTTCTCTAATTCTTCTCCCTAACGCTGGAAATTCTTCCTCATTAAAATGGCAATCGAAAAACCGTGCTGTAAACATATCACCAGTTCCTGGTTCAAGATATCTTATTATACTTGGTGATGTGTAACCCTCGTATATTCTCAATCTCCTCTGTGGGCCCATTTTTGTTCTTTGTGGCGGAGCTAGCGAAACATAGACCGCACACCTAAAGACACGGAGATGAGATACATTTGGCTCCTGTCCAGATGACTATTGTAATGGGGAGTACTTATGATCTGCACTCGGTCTAAGCCGAATCAGTGCAGACACATGCAAAATAGCATAACCACATACTGAAATTGGGAGCTTTGTTCTCAATATCAACAGTCTTGCAATCAACTGCAACTGTTTGATTAATAACTCGGCCATGCCATTTTGTGTATGAACATGGAGAACTGGATGCTCTACATAAATCCCCAATGAAATACAATAATCACTAAAGGCTTGTGATGTAAACTCACCAGCATTATCAAGCTTTATTTTCTTTTTGGCATACTAAGAGAATTACATTCTCAGCTTTATGATTTGGGCAATGAATTTTGTGAAAGCCGTATTTCTTTTCGTAAAAAGACAGACATTTGACAATCTAGTAGATGAGTTAATCAATACTATGAAATACTCAAACGGACCGCACGGTGGGTGGATCGGCCAACATATATCACCATGAATTCTTTCCAAAAATAGTGGTGATTCATTTCCAATTTTTGCTGGCGATGTCCGAGTTATAAGTTTTCCTTGAGAACATGCATTGCATGTAAACTCGACGGTTGGCAAAATTCTCTCGTTTTTCAACGGGTGGTCATTTAAATTTTGCACTATCTTTCTCATCATGACTGAACCGGGATGTCCTAGCCTCTCATGCCAGATTTTAAATGTATTAGTAAACTTCAGGTTTACTGTGGCATAAGACTCAATCAAGCTTTTTTCGTACAATATAATTCAGAAGATAACATTTTTAACTCTTCCAATATTTGTTTCCTCTTAGTCTTAATGAAAAGATATTCAATGCCATATTTTCTCATGGTCTCAATATGATATCCATTTCTTCGAATATCCTTAAAACTTAACAAGTTTCTATGAGACTCGCGGGGAATATAATGCATTACTTATTTCAAATTTTGTCCCCCGTGCACTACAAGAAAACTAAACTTTTACTAGGAAAATTTACTAGGAAAACAGTTCCTCGTAAAATTACTACGAGTTTACTTCGATTTTACGAGGAAACCTGTTTTCCTCGTAAAGTTCTCGTAACCTTACGAGAAAAAGGTTTCCTCGTAAAATCGAAGTAACCTTACGTGGCTATTACGAGGAAAATGTCATTTTCCTCGTAAACTCATAGTAACTTTCCTCCTCGTAAAGTCCTAGTAATAGTTTACTACGAAATTAGGAGAAATGGTTTTGTTGCTACGAAATTAAGAGGAAATGGATTGAAAATATCGAATTTAAATCAAAAACGTGTTTTGTACTTACTTTTCCTAGCAATTTCCTAGTAAATTCTCAGATTCGAAAATTCCTATAAATACCACCATATGTGATTCATTTGAAACACACCAAAAAAATCAGCTATAAGCTTAATCAAACACAAAAAAAAATGTCCGGTCCGGGAAATATTTTCGAGTTGCGGAAGTGGATGTATTCACACAGAGATAATAACGGGAGGGTGACGAAAGAATTTCTCGAAGGGTTGGAGACGTTTATGCATCAAGCAGATTCTACACCACTCACGCAGGAAAGTGGTAAGATGTTCTGTCCTTGTCGAAAATGTTGCAATACCAAATTAGGCCCTCGTGAAAATGTTTGGAAGCATTTAATAAATAGAGGTTTCATGCCATATTATTATATTTGGTATCAACATGGAGAATATGCTAGTTGTAGGAATGAAGGTAGCAGTAGTAATAGCAATTTTCAGATTGAACCGGTTGAGCATTTGCGTAATGAAGGTAGCAGTAGTAATAGCTATCATCACCAAGAGGAACAAATGGTAGATTGTGATAGGGTTCATGATATGGTAGGTGATGCCTTTGTAACTCATGATGATGATGAAGTTGAAGAACCTAACTTAGATGCAAAAAAGTTTTATGAAATGTTAGATGCTGCGAATGAGCCAATTTACAGTGGTTGTAGAGAATGTATGTCTAAATTGTCGTTGGCTGCTAGAATGATGAGTATTAAAACCGATCACAATCTACCTGAAAATTGTATGGATGCATGGGCAGACTTGTTTAAAGAGTATTTGCCAGAAGACAATGTCTCTGCTGAATCTTATTATCAGATTCAGAAATTGGTATATAGTCTTGGGTTGCCCTCGGAGATGATAGACGTTTGCATCGACAACTGCATGATTTACTGGGGAAATGATGAGAAGTTAGAAGAATGTCGATTTTGTAAGAAGCCACGATTCAAACCGCAAGGTCGAGGGCGTAATAGGGTACCGTACCAAAGGATGTGGTACCTACCAATCACAGACAGATTGAAAAGATTGTACCAATCTGAGGAGACTGCTGGAGGGATGAGATGGCACGCCGAGCATACTCAGACGGATGGAGAGATGACTCATCCATCAGATGCAAGAGCATGGAAACATTTTAACAATGTACATCCACATTTCGCTAGCAATAGCCGGAATGTGTATCTTGGATTATGCACTGATGGATTTAGTCCATTTGGAATGTCTGGGAGACAATATTCATTGTGGCCGGTCTTTCTTACACCGTATAACTTGCCACCGGAGATGTGCATGCGACGAGAGTTTCTATTCATGACCATATTAATACCTGGTCCAAAACATCCAAAAAGATCTCTCGACGTTTTTCTACAACCACTGATAAAAGAGTTGAAAGATTTGTGGTCAACAGGGGTGAGGACATATGATTGTTCAACGAAAACAAACTTTACGATGCGAGCGATGCTTTTGTGGACCATAAGTGACTTTCTTGCATATGGTATGTTGTCTGGGTGGACTACACATGGGAGATTAGCTTGTCCATATTGTAATGGAATGACATATGCATTTCAGTTGAAGCATGGCAGGAAGACTAGTTGGTTTGATTGTCACCGTCGATTTCTTCCCATTCACCACCCATACCGAAGAAACAAGAAATTGTTCTGGCACAAAAGGGTTGTCAGGGACACTCCTCTTCCATATTTAACTGGAGAACAAATCGAAGCGCAAATCGATTACTACGGTGCTCTAGAAACAGCTCCTCGTGGTGGGAATTGGCATGTTCCCAGTAATATGCCTGATTATTATGGTGTTCAGCACAATTGGCACAAAAAGAGTATATTTTGGGAATTGCCATATTGGAAAGATCTTCTTTTGCGCCACAACCTCGATGTGATGCATATAGAGAAGAACTTTTTTGAGAACATCATGAACACTATATTGAATGTCCCAGGGAAGACGAAAGACAACGTAAAATCAAGGTTGAACTTACCCGATATCTGCTCAAGGAGTGAGCTACATATAAAAAGCAATGGGCAAGTTCCAGTTCCAGTTCCAATTCTCAGACTGTCATCAGAAAAAAAAATATGCGTTGTTCAACTGGGTGGCTTCAGAAGTGAAGTTCCCTGATGGGTATGTTTCAAATCTCTCAAGATGTGTTGAGAAAGGGCAAAAGTTCTCCGGGATGAAGAGCCATGATTGTCATGTCTTTATGCAGCGACTACTTCCCTTTGCGTTTGCGGAGCTACTACCGGCAAAAGTACATGAAGCACTTTCAGGTAATTAATTAATATAATACGATGACATGATTAATTTATTTATATATATATATATATATATATACACTAATATGGATAATTTTTGTTTTCTTATATATATAAGGAATTGGAGCATTTTTTAGGGATCTGAGCACCCGCACTCTTAAAGTGGAAGTTGTCCAACAACCTCATGAAAACATCCCCGTCTTAATCTGCAACTTGGAGAAAATATTCCCGCCAACTTTTTTCGATGTCATGGAACACCTAGTTGTCCACCTCCCGTATGAGGCATTACTTCGTGGACCCGTGCATTATGGATGGATGTATCATTATGAAAGGGCCATGAAAACTTTGAAAGGAAAAGCCAAAAACCTAGCAAGAGTTGAAGGTTCTATTGTGGCGGGAAGTTTGACGGAAGAAACATAACATTTCACTTCGTACTACTTTGCACCGAAAGTACGTACAAGAAAACGAGCTCCAAGAAGATATGATGATGGTGGTGTCGTGCCGACATATATGGAAGACGATGTTCCAGACATCTTTTGTCAAATTGGGCGATTGAGTGGGAAATTGAAAGAGGTTTGGTGGTCGAGTGATGAAGACATCCATAGTGCACACCTTTATATTCTTCTTAATTGCGAGCATCCATTGATTGCTTATTTTGAAAGGTAAATATATAAACATACACACTTATATATATATATATATATATATATATATTCAATATTAAATATAATACATAACATATATGATTTTACAGTCAATTTGAGACTCAAGTCGAGGAAGCAATACCTGGTATATCGACAACTGACTTAGACAAAAGGAAAGATCAACACTTTATCAAGTGGTTGAGGAAACAGTTATTTATTTATTACTTAAATTGTATGCATACATTAGCAAAGTAAGTTTAATGTCTAATTATTTATAACTTTTTTGTTGCAGGTTGATTATGACGATCCTGAGTATCCCGCATGGTTTCGCGAATTACTTCAAGGTCCAGTTGCAAAGGTCACTACATCGTCGATGTATTTCACCCGAGGCTATACTTTTCATACCTATGACTATGGTAGACACCGGGCGACAAGTAATTATGGAATTTGTGTGAAAGGCGAAACAGATTTCTACGGGATCTTGCAGGAGATTTATGAAGTTCAATTCCCGGGTATGGGTTTGAAATGCGTTATCTTCAAGTGTGAGTGGTACGACCCCGTCGTAAATAGAGGTGTTCGGATTAACAAGAACGGTGTAGTTGATGTCAACGGTGGACGAAGGTACACCAAATTCTTTTTTTTTTAATATCCAGGTTTTCAGTATTAATTAAATTTTACATAATGATTATTTTCGTAGGTACAACAAGTTCGAGCCTTTCATATTAGCTTCCCAAGCAGATCAAGTTTGCTTCATTCCATACCCTCGGATTACTACCTCGGGAATAAACTGGTTAGCTGTTATCAAAGTTACACCTCGAGGACGAATAATCGCTGGAGATGAACCACCATTACAAGAAAAAACACCAATGAGATCGAGGTAGCTGAAGCAGAAATTGATGAGTTCTTACTCATTGATCCGCATAATCGTGAATACGAAGATGTTCCTGATAACTCAACGGATGAAGGTGTTGACGACGAGTTTTTAGAAAATGATGATGTTTCAACAGATGACGACAATGTATCCGAATGAATTCTGTATGTTTATAAGTTTGTTTCATAACAAAAATGAATTTGGATTATATATGTTTTAAGTTTGTTTAATCACAAAATCAATTTGCATTTGGGGTTTATGTGTATAAGAGGTTATAAGTTAAGGAAGTTGTGGTTTGGGGTTTGGGGTTTCGAGTTTAGGGATTTATAAACCCTTTCCTCGTAAAACCCTAGTAAAAGAAAACACGGGCATATCTATTTCCTCGTAAGGTCCTAGTAAGGTTTACTAGGGCTTTACGAGGAAAAAAACACGGGCATAGCAACTTCCTCGTAAAGGCTTTTCCTCGTAAAGCCCTAGTAACTAGCTTACGAGGACCTTACGAGGAAAAAGAAACACGGGCATATCTATTTCCTCGTAAGGTCCTAGTATAATTACTAGGGCTTTACGAGGAAACCAAATTCCTTATATATACTCGAGCAATCCAGTTTCTCATTTGCTAGTAACCTTCTCTCTAAATCCTCTAAAGGTACTCTCTAATTCGTAGTTAGGTGATTAGATTAGGGAATTTAGATTAGGTGGTTAGTTTAGGGAATTTAGATTAGGTGGTTAGTTTAGGGAATTTAGATTAGGTGGTTAGTTTAGGGAATTTAGATTATGTTGGTTTACTTTTATTTAGTGTTTTTTTAAATTATACGGGGAATTAATGTTTTGATTTTTTTTTTTAAATATAGATGCCTAGACAGAGCAAGCTTGCTAAGGCTGCCGGTAGGAGGACGTCGTCTCTCGAGGGGAGTCACTACGGAGACATGTTTGGGCGTCATGATGCTCCGGGTTCATCTTCGTCAGCTCCCGGTTCATCTTCGATTCCTGAGACTCAGGGAGCTTCTACGGCGTCCCGGGAACCACATCCTCCTCCTCCTCCACCGGTCGGGGTTCATCCCGATTTGGATGTGCCGCCGAACGCACCCTTTGCGGTGTACACGGTGGAGGATATTTTGGCCCTTCCAGGCAGAGAAGGGCTGGCAGAGTTAGATCCTATCCGACGGGACGGCCGAAACGTATTATGGTATGTTTTAATTTTAAAAAAGTTTTTTTAATTTATTTCTTAATTAACAAAATATTTAGAAATTAATCTAATTAATGATTTATTTTGTGTCTTTCCAGGTTTGGTGTTGAAAATTGTGTCGGATCTAGCGTCTCGGACTACATTAAGGGATACTTTCCCGATCCAGCTCCAAACTGGAAGATGACGGCGAGCCACACAAAAAAGACGTGGTTCAAATCGTTTGCTGTATGTTTAATTAGTTAATTTATTTTTAATTATTTAAAATTATTGATATTATTGAACTAATCCGTCTTTTATTTTTTCTGGTTACAGCAAAAGTATCGCTGGTCTATTGGGATTCACCAGCGGGTGAAGAAGGAGTTTGAGGCCAAGGCAAGAGCACGATTGCTCGACATGGTCTACAACTGGAAGGGCGACTATCAGGTATAGATTTATAAATTATAATATATATAGTTTTAAAAATATTATATACTGACTTTATTTAATTCTATTTTTTTTAAATCAGGTGGATGGTTACGAGGCCGGGAAACCCGATTGCCTCACAACCACGATGTGGGATGGCCTCATCAGCTATTGGGAGTTGCCGGACTCGGTCAGAACCTCCAACACAAACTCCGGGAACCGCATGACCAAAGACGAGCATGGCAACACGAAGGTGCTTCACACCACGGGTCGAAAACCTCACGCGGGAATTCGTCTAGACATGGTAAGATGATTTTTAATCTATTTAATTTTTATTTAATTTGAATATTCCAAATTATATTTAATTTTATAAATTAATTTTAGGCTAAGGAGACAGGAGTTCTTCCATCTCTGAAAGACCTTTACGAGAGGACCCACCAGAACAAGGCTGGGCAGTTTGTAGATCCTGCTTCCGAGCGGATCTACAACGAGGTTGTTGCCCGAGTTGACGAACGCCAGACCCAGTTGACTCAGCAGGCTGGGACTCCAGTCATATTATCCACTGTTGAAGTGGATAAGATTTACGAGCAGGTAAATAATTTGGTTTTACTATTAATTTTAAATATTTTTTAAAAAAATTTCTTAATGTTATTAATATTTTTATTTACAGGTCGCCCCTAGGAAAAAGGGGCGTATCATCGGGATTGGCTCGGTTAACGATGTCCCTGCAGCGACATCGTCTTATCATCAGGAGCAGCACGATGTCAATGCTCAGCTACGCTCGGAGTTGTCTTCGCTCACTGACCATGTCACTTCTCTCACCAATGTCCTCGAGATTATGGCGGTTGGAAACCCGCATTTGGAGGAGATGTTGCGTCAGAGACGGGAAGACGGAGGGATTCCAACCCAACAGCATCCACCATCACAGTCACAGCCGGCCACCAACTATGGAGAGGATTTCCCGAGCCAGGACGACTTCGTTCAGCAATTTCACGGCCACCATCCGTAGTTTTTTTTTTAATTGTATATTATGAATTTTAAAACTTTCTGTATATTATTTAGTTATTTATAAAATATTTTGTTTTTTAATTTTTATTTATAATTTGATTTTTTTAATTTTTTAAAAATAAAATAATTATATTTATAATTAATTTTTTTTAATAGGGAAAAAACCATTTTGAAGCAAAATCCTCGTAAGGATTCCAAGTAAAATCCTCGTAACATGTTCTAGTAAGTTCCTCGTAAGGGTTTACTACGATCTTACGAGGACAACATTACTACGATGTTACGAGGAAACCCTATGAGGAGCTTACGAGGAAACCCACCCACGCCTTTACGAGGAAACGTTTCCTCGTAAATTAGCTATGACCTTACGAGGAAAAAGGCTTTACGATGAACGTGTTTCGAGGAAACGTGTTTCCTCGTAATTTCCTAGTAAATGGCCATTTACTAGGAAATTACGAGGAATACCCGTCCTAGTAATGGCCGAGTTTTCTTGTAGTGGTGGCATTGAAAAACTGACTCTTCCAGAGCCATTAATAATCTTTGCCTTCTAGATTTTGTACTTCTGCATCCAGCGTAATTTATTATTTTAAGACTAGAGAAATATTTCTTATCTTTAATTATCTTGTGCGTTGACGAACTATCTGCCAAACACATATCTCCATCCAAAGTCTCAAAGTCTGCATTCTTTCTGAATTTAAAAATATTTATAAAACAAATGCATTAATATTAAACATTACAACAAACATATATCTTACAACAAAAGATATAGATACTATAATACAATAAACTTATATCACATCGATCTTATATCACTCATCGATTCTTTCTGAATCAACCAGAAAGTCTGATATGTCAAGATGAGTATCATCATTTAAACCATGAAAGGATGGCCCGGATTCATCAGTGATGAAGTTTGTTTTACTTCCTTTCTCTTTCGCTTTTTGGGATTCTCTATACAGATCGGCTAAGTGTTTAGGCGTACAACAACCTCGTACCCAATGACCTTTCATGCCGCATCTGTAATAAACCTTTTATGTTTGCTTTGTATCATCCCGATCTTTTTCATTTCCGTGGAAATCCTTATTATTTCTTTCATCATATGGACAAAATCTTCTACCTCATCCTCTTCCACGACCATGATAACGGTTTCTACCACGTCCACGTCCTCATCCTCTCCAATTAAAATGGATGATGCAACATTTTCTTCGGGAATGGAGCATATCCAGTGGGACATGCATGATGGTTTAAAGTCACGAGTTGTTTATTCTGCTCTGATACAAGGAGAATTTGCATCAATTCTGAGTAACGGGTATACTCATTTACCCGGTATTGTTGCTGACTACATTTCCAGGATGGAGCGTGGAGAGAGTTTTCTCGATCATATCATCATCACTTATTTTCTCTCCACATAACATCATCCTAGATGTAATTCCGGACATCGCAGAATTATATTCACTTACACTTTTGTAGTCTTGGAACCGGAGATGGATCCACTCGTGTTTATATTCATATTTTAAACCATTATGTATATGGTGTCGTAAGAATATCATGGCTTTAGCTTTTTTCTCATCTGACACCGTTTTCGAACTATCGATGGTTTCTAAAAGCCTGTTTCCTCTCAGGTGCATCTTTGCAACCACTGCCCAAGTCATATAGTTATTTCTCGTATTATCAAGGGCATTTATTTCGAATAAAATATAATATTTTTTAAAATATAATAAATACAGGAATTTAAATGCATAATTTAAAGGCAAAATTAAAAGCATAAACTTAAATTGAAAAAAAATGAAAGAGTATAAATAAAATCGGAGGCTTAGCCTTCCACATGATCCGAGGAGACATAGTCTTCCATATTGATCATTTTTTTCTTTTTTCAAGGTCCGAGGAGACAAAGTCTACCATTTTAACCTTTTCTTTTTATTCAAGGTCCGAAGAGAAAAAGTCTACCATGTTGACCTTTTCTTTTTTATTCACAGAGGCAAAGCCTACCACGTGTTTGTCTGATCGTGAAGGCATAGCCTATCTTAACAATCAGTCGGGGAATGCAACGCCTATCATCCCGAAAAATAAACGGAGAAGGCCTAGCCTCTCACTTCGGAACAATAATAAAATTTAAATTATTGAAATTATTTTAAAAAAAACATAAATTAAACCTTACTTCACTAATATAACTTCGTTCGGTATAAGATCAGAGCTTCGTGCTGATAACGTGTTGTGTTTTATATATAGTGAGGCTTTAATTATATATGCATTAATATTTATAATATTAATACTTATTTTCTTACAAGTGGTAAAAGATAACAACCAAAAGAGAGAATATTACTTTTTTGTATGTGTCTTATTTTTCTTATTATTCAAATTATTTTCATATAGCAAAGGATGATAACTATTTATAGTGAAAAAGAAAACATAAAATAATATGTTAAGTTAGTGAATAGACCGACTTGACTAATAAGACAAAAATAAAAAAGATAAGCATTAAACATTATTCAACATTAAGAATATTTGACACTGGTTTGATTACGTTTAAAAAATATTTTTTTATTTTATTTTGGGATTGCAACTGAAGCAGTATCGTTTGCAATAGACTGATTTCTACTTATACGTTTAGAACAAGTTTAAAATTCATGTTGCAATCAACTTCAGGTGGAGGGATAATGATGAAAGAACATTCATTAATATTTGGAAATGGTAAGCTTTTTACAAAATATTTTGATATAGTCAAAGAGAACGGGACACTACTTAATTCTTGTATTAGAACCAACAACCTCTAAATAGTATACATCTACTCTAATAAGTAGCCAAGTTATCCACTTTGGTGTCGTCTGAGAATTGAACATCACATCCACATGGAAACATAAGCATATACCTTCGCATTACTGTGGTCTCTGCCTTCATTGACCATCTGCAAACCATAAGTATATATGTAGAGTAAAGACTTTGACTGTAGTACAGATTAATTGATCATTAGGCGAAATAAAAATATGTACCTATATTTACACAAATGGTAGATAAACATGGTCATCAGCAGCTTAGCGAAGTCAGCCCCTACACAAAGTCTAGATCCAGTGCCAAAAGGAATGTAAGTCTTGGAAACTGTTGCGCCTAACTCTTTTCCCTGTTGATTTAGTTTAGTAAATGTTAAAATTTTCTGGATTTGATTAGTGAAATGAAAGTAAATAAGTATGAAGATCATATCTAGATCACCTTCCAGCGCCATGGATTAAATACAAAAGGATCCTCGTACCTTTCTGGATTGAAATGGACACTAGGATAGCCCATGAAAGTCCAACCCGCTGGAATTGTATAATCACCGGCTTGGATGTCATGATCTGGTACTCTGAGCACTGTCGGCACGGTGGTTGTGATCCTAAGAGACTCATTGATGACCTGAAACAAAACAACATTTGGACTAAAACAGTTGGCAATAAGTTCGATGTCACATATTCTAAACGGTTTTGTTTGTCAACTAGCTCGATATATTAAACCAATTTCGGCTAAATGTGTTTTTTTGTATACGATATTGGCACATACTGACCATCATGGTGAAAGTCATGGCTTTGTAATCCTCCCATGTTAGGCTGTCATCCTTGCCAGTTCTGTCCCCGGCTATTCCTAAATGCTCTCTTCGCAGCTCTTTCATGACATCAGGGTTATCGCTTATGAGCTTGACTGTAGCTGCAAGTATCCGAGGTGTTGTTTCGTTTGCAACCAGGAAGAAGGTGTATATGTACTCGATCGCGTTCTCTACGCTCATCTTTTCTTTTTCTGCAAATATGATCTTGAGGAACTCCCCAAACTCCTCTCCAGATGCTCTCTTATTTAAAACCATCTTTCTAAGTAAACTCATCATCCTCTTTCTTGCCTGCCACGAGACATCACCAGTACGGCCTCAATCGATGAGCACCAAAGCTTAGGAATATATAGCAAAGAGTAAGGTAAATGTATTTACGTACCTTTAACATTTTATAGAGACCTGTGCCAGGAAGGTTTAGCGAGAATTTAAACCAGCCACTAGGAAAATATCTCCAACATAATGCGAGTTCTTTGGCCGCCTCTGGTTCCATCTCACCCATGACTTTCTTTGCAAGGCATTCTATTAAGATCTGTAACATTTGAGATAATTCAGTATCTTATATAACCTTATCTTGTTGATTAAAATATTGCCAATATTTTTTTACCTTGCTTGTTGTTTCCTTGACGTCAAGAAAGCCATTCCTTGCTCCTTCCTCTATGTGTACGCGAGTTAAGTGATCAATGTCTTCTACAATTCTCAGTTTCAAACTTTGTGAACCCAACAACTGGAGTGTCAAGTTCCGGACATGTTTATGTGACTCCTTGCTCTGCAAAAATAAGTTGTTGTCTCCAAATAGCCGAGTTATGCTCTTCGTTATACCAAAAACAGGAATTGTTTTTGCGATCTCCATATTCAGTTCAGTATCCGTGGAAATTATTACTTTGCTTCCAAATAAGCTTGTCCGGAAGAGTGGTCCATGTCTATTATTGTGTTTTTTTAAAAAAAATGGACAAAACAAAAGAAAACGTAATTTCAGCAAGTTAGGAGTTACTAGAAAAAATATTTTTGTTTCAACTGTTTTGATGATAGGTGAAAGACTCTTCAGGGAGGTACTCTCTTTATAGTAGTGCAATCTTGTCGATTCGTAAATTATATCATATCTAAGACGGTTAACTGTCTATTAATTTAAGGAAGACACATTAGTCTGTGTTTACAAGAAGTTTTTTTTTTTTTTTTGAATTATTAGGAGGTTCGGGCCGGAACCCTAATCCCCCAGGCCCGAAACCACATTATGTAATATTGGTTTCGTCCTAGCTGTCACTCGAACTAGTTGAGCTAGTATCATTTTTAGTTGAGCTAATGATTTCTGGTTAGAAGAAGGTACAGAAGTCATAAAATCATATTTATAAAACTTTATCTTGTTAACTCTCTCTCACACGTCATATTTGTTTTGAAGTATTGATGTTACAACGACAACAACTTTGGTATACATAACTATATTAAATGTCCAATATATTATGTACTATAATTTTTAGTTTTATGCAGAAATATACATCGTTGATGGAATTGGTATAACTCAAACATTATAACTAAATCAGGTGTAATTCATGTTCATTCAAACCTTACATAGACTGCTTGTAACTGATGAATCATCTGCAAATATTCAAAATAAAACACATTAGTAAACATATAGAAAATGAAGAAGTTCACTAAACATTGCCGCAGACGACATAGAAGTAAGTCGTCCAGAAGACTTAAAGGTAAGTCGTCTAAAGAGGTCACTTTTGCAATTGAAAATTAAATGGGACGACTTAATTCTAAGTCGTCCGGCTTTGTTTGTTAAAAAAAAAAGTCCAGACGACTTATATATAAGTTGTCTACGAAAAAGGGCTTGTTTTGCATTTGACCGAATCGTGTCAGATCTTCGACTATTGCTGGACGACTTATAATTCAGTCGTCTCTGAGAAAGTTAAAATTTCAATATTTTATTCAAACTAGACGACTTAAACGTAAGTCGTCCTAGGTTAGTTTTGTAATTGAAAAATAAAACTTGAAATTTAACTTTCTCCAGACGACTTAATTGTAAGTCGTCCAGACAGACGACTTAATGTAAGGTCGTCCGGGTGAAGCAAGGTTTGACCAGAAAACTTGGGAAAACTTCTGGACGACTTTGCTTTCCTGGACGACTTTAAATTAAGTCGTCTGTCTGGACGACTTACAATTAAGTCGTCTGGAGAAAGTTAAATTTCAAGTTTTATTTTTCAATTACAAAACTAACCTAGGACGACTTACGTTTAAGTCGTCTAGTTTGAATAAAATATTGAAATTTTAACTTTCTCAGAGACGACTGAATTATAAGTCGTCCAGCAATAGTCAAAGATCTGACACGATTCGGTCAAATGCAAAACAAGCCCTTTTTCGTAGACAACTTATATATAAGTCGTCTGGACTTTTTTTTTAACAAACAAAGCCGGACGACTTAGAATAAGTCTTTCGTTTTGACCAGAAGACTTATCAGTAAGTCTTCTACATACAGATGACTTAAGAGTAAGTCTTCTACGCGAACAGATCTTGAAAAAAATTCAAATTTGTACCTTAAACTAGGTGAGATGACTTCGTTTGCACACAGGGTCTTCTCCAACCACCCAGAATCTCAAACGAAAGCAACCGTAAGTCAAAACGAAAGAAATATGGCTCTGTCAACCGTAAAATATTTTGAATCAAAAGCTTGAGTTTTTTGGATGAATATGGAGAGAAAGTGAAATAAATGTTGTTTTTAGTTCATAACAGGTCGTACAACGTTGTTGAACTATTTATTGAAAGGCATTAAAAGCTCCAAACAGGTAGTACAAGGTTGTTGAACTATTCATGGTAGTGGCAATACTGTAAATACTTGAAGATGATGAGGTTGAGACAGTAAAGAAGCCATTTTCGAAAAACCAAAAAAAAAAAAGGTTAATGGCATTTTCGTAGATAAAATGCAGGTGTGGGGTGAAAATCTCAAAAAAAAAATGAGTCAAACAGAAAAGGTTAGTTTTCTGTTTGACTCCAAGTTTTGAGTTACTTTTGCAAAAATGCCTTTTTTTAATATTAAATAATTTTTTGAGAAATTTCTTTTTTCAAAATTTCTTTTGTCAAATTCTTTTTTTTAAGTATTTTTAAAATGGAGAACTAGTTGAACACTATTTACCTTTTTAACTGTTAAACAGTTTAAGAAAATTCAAAATCTATTTTTTATTATTTTAGTATATATTTTCTTAAACATGAGATATTTTAACAGATAAAAAATATTAAAAGAAAAATTACGATCAAATAGTTTTGTTTGCAAATATATATAATTTTTTTTTTTTAAAAACTCGTTTTTATTATCTAAATATATATTTTTAATTATGAGATAGTTTAACATATGTCACATTCTTAAATATATAATTTTTATGTGTCACAAAGTTTTTTATTAGTAACTTTGGAAAAACCAAGCTTTATATAATAAACTAACATTATTAACTAAAATTGTATATTCTTAAAAAACCAATAACCATATTGTTTATAGGCTAAACGATTCTTTGTAGTTTATGGGCTTCTGTAGAATTTGGGTTTAAGATATCAAAAACCTTATGTAATTGTCCTTTGGACTTTAATTAATGAAAATAGACGACAAAAAAAATAATTATATATAATTTATATTAATTAAAATTACGTGGTTATCCACAATTTCGTAGGAATAAATATTCTTAAAACATTAAAGGTATATGTTTTACCATTTTTAATTTTTAAAATTTTCAAATTTTCATTTTTATGTGTTTTTATAAAATTAAATTTAATATATTTATCAATTTTAAAATAGTTGAGTACTTCTTAAAATGTAAAGTATGACTAATTTAAATACTATGCTTTATTTTCAAAATAAAACTATTAAAAAGTTAGTAACTGTATTTTTTTTAATTATACTTGATTAAGTTTATGTGTGATATAATAATAATTTTTTTATATGTTTATTTGTCCAAATTTTAGAAGAAATAGATTTTGGTTTGCAACAGAACATAAGAAAAGCAGTTAGATTTTTTCATCTTTCATTTTTTTTTATTATTTATTTTTCATTGACACAAATATATCTCTCAAATATCAAATAACGGTTATCAAACAACTGATATATATGTTCAAAACTGAAAATATTCCAATCATTATGTATACATAAATATACATATATACATTTGTTTCTAAATATTTAAATTTTGGTGCAAACATCTCAATCATTCTCGTAAGAAAATTACCAAAATTTTTTTATATATTTTATAAATACACAATTTATAAAAACAAATCAATGAGTGACATATATGTAAAAATGACTTAAATGATTTTATGAGTGACATATAAGTAAAAATCACTTAAATGACTTCTCTTTTAAGTTTTAATATATAGTGATATGCTCTCAAGACTTCATGTATGAGTGGCATACAAGCAAAAATCACTTGAATGACTTCTATTTTAATTTATAGTGGGATGTTAAAATCAATAATTTGATTACATAAAATAAAATGTTTCTTTTTTGTAAAAATTATTAGATCAACAATTATCATACATTGCAAAGGTTTATTACACAACAAAAATACTTGTCATTGTTTTGTAAATAATTTTCTTTTACATTCAATTTACGTAATATCGTTCATCAATCCATCAATTTCAGAACTTATCATTTTTATCTTCCTTACTCAATATGTATTCATGTTTTAAAAACCCAAAAAAATAATAATTCACCGTTATAGTAATACGTGAAACACATATATTTCGTTAAACAAATAAAAACTTAAGTAAGTAAAATTTAAAATAATTAATAATACAAAAGAAAGTTTATTCTTCACTCGTATTTTTATTTATATCTGTTTTATTTTATTATTAACAAAATAAACATCCCAATTTATTATAGTCAAAGCTATATGAAATATGTGAATAAAGTTAATACTCTATCACAAAGTTTTCTATTAAAGTACAAAATAATATAATGTTTCCAATTTTTTAATTTTATATTATAATAAATTTTTCATTGCTTAATATTATTTTAAATGACTTAGCATATAATTTTATTATAATTTAATAGAGTATTAACTCTAGTCTCGTATAAATATAATGTTCTATTTTTTCAATTTTGTATTATGATAAGATTTTTCATTTGTTAAATTTATTTTTAACAGCTTACCATATAATTTTCTGTTTTTAAATATAAAATATTTTAATTATTTCTGAAAATGATAATTCAATTTTACCATCAAAAATTTTCATTCAAAAATGACTGAAATTTTTAAAACTGTATGTTTGACTATTTTGCATTCATTTGACTCATTTATGAATATATATACATATATATATATATATATATATATATATATATATATATTAAAATATTTTATATAATTATTTATTTAATATAATATGTATTTATATGTATTTTATAAATTTCTTTAATGTAATCTATGATATTTATTTTTTCATAAAAAAATATGTTAATTCACCTATATTTAAGAAGTTTAATTTTTTTTTGGTAATATGGATTAAATTAGGTAATTCTAAGATTAGGTTCCTATTTAAAACTTTAATTAAATAAATGGAAATTCAAATACCAAAAACCAATCAAATTAAGAGAATTAATCATAAACTTCACAAATGATCGACACATAAGCAAAAGTCACTTAAGTGACTTTTCAAATAATATATATATTAGGATAATAGGATTTAAGAAGTTTAATTTCTTGTTTGGTAATATAGATTAAATTAGATAATTTTAGGATTATTTTTCTATTTAAAACTTTAATTAAATAAATGAAAATTCAAATGTCAACAACCAATCAAATTAAGAGAACTAATCCTAAATTTCATCAATGATCGACACATAAGCAAAAGTCACTTAAATGACTTCTCAATTAATATATAGTATGATAGTAGCATTTAAGAAATTTAATTCCTTTTTTGGTAATATAGATTAAATTAATTAATTTTAGGATTATTTTCCTATTTAAAATGTTAATTAAATAAATAAAAATTCAAATTCATATACCAATAACCAATCAAATAAAGAGAATTAATCCTAAATTTCACCAACGATCGATGCATAATCAAAAGTCACTTAAGTGACTTCTCAATTAATATATAGTATGATATATTTTCTTTAATTTTAATCATATTATATTTCTGAATAATTTTTTTCTTTCCCCTTCTCACTGTATTTACTATTATTTTACACAACTTGATTTAAATCTGGAATGTTTGACGTTATTATTTAATGGGTGATTTAAAATCAATTATCAATTCTTTATAATCCATACATTTAAAAAATTTAAGATAGTTTAAGTTTTAAATTCTAAAATATCTGAAATATGTTACTAATGTTGATTTCAGTCATCTATTCATAAAATTCTATAGTAATGATTTTCAAAGCAATTTAAAAGATAAAGAATATTAAGATATTTTTAAAACTGAATAACAATAAATTATAAAAACTCGATTTCAATAATTTATTAAACTACATCAAATTTAAAATAATTTTATAAATACCATATTTAATAAAACAAAAGTCAAAATCATCATTCGAATAATGGTAGATTGTGTTTAGATTAAAATTATATTAAAATATATGTTTGAATAACACCCCTTTAGCAACAAATAAGAAAACTTAAAATACTGTTATTTGAATTTTTAAAATAGACTACAATTACTTAAAGTGCTAATTTTATATATCTTTACTTATACATATATACATATATATATACACACAATTTTAACTTTGAGTTTATTTATAGAATTTTAATTCGTTTTTTTGTTTCTTTTTAAGGATTTTGGCAATAAAATTTAGTACTATATTTAAAGTATTTATATAAGAACTGTTCTCAAAAATAAATAATAATTATGATAAAAAATCATAGTCAAAATAATACATTTTAGGTATTAACTCACCAAAATATATAGTACACAACAATATTCTATTCCATTTTCAAAATTTTTTTTTGTTATTATTAAACTTAAGTTTACTTATATAGTTTTTATTATAGGGGCGGGAATTTGGATATCCATTCGGGTTTGGTTCGATATATTCATTTTTTGAGTTTTTTGTGAATAAAGATATCAGTCTTGTTCTAATATTTACAAATTTTGGTTGGGTTTGTGTATTTGCGGGTTTAGTTTAGGTTCGGATAAACCGTTTAAATTATTTTTAGAATTTTAAAATTCATATATACTTTAAATTTCTCAAAATAAAAATATATATATATATATATATAACCTATGAATTTGAGTAATGTATATTACAATATCTAAATTTAACATAAAAATTGGTTTGTCTTGTATAATTGGATGGATAATCAATAGATATCTTAAATATTTTGGTGTTTTGAGTATTGTTTAGTTATTTTACATATTTTTTGTTGACTATTTGTATATATTTTCAAATATTTAAAAAAGCTTCAAAATATCTTATATATTTTAGATTATTTTTTGCATATTAAATCTTAAAATATCTAATACAATAAAGTATATAAATCTGATTTAGCTATATTCGGATATCCAAAATATTTTGGTTCTGATCGAGTTCGGTTCTTGTTCTTTAGATACTAAAATTTTGAACCCTTTCAGATATTTAACGAGTTTGGTTCGAATGCGATATATTTTTTGGATTGGATACGGATTTTGGACCAACCTTAGTTCTTAAATTTTTATTTTAGGTTTATATTTATGCTTTTGAGTTTAAGGTTTACTATTTTAGATTTAAAAGTGATTTACTTATTGTTTAAGAAAATAGTATTATACAATACTACATGCTTTTAGTTATAAACAAAATTCAAGGTTTTTTTTTAAATATGTTTTTTGACATTAAAATCAAGCTATGTTAGATGTTATTTTATTTCTGAGACGTTATTTTAATTCTAGTAAAATCTTAAGATTTAATTAATTTTATTAGAATTAAAAGTTAGAAATGAAATGGTACTTATCTATTAAAATAATACATGACACAATAAAATAGTACAGTTTAAAATAAAAAGATGATGAGACTTGTTTGTTGTGAATATGGTAAAATCAGCAAAGTTTTGGCTTTTAGTTTTTTTTTTGCTTTATTATTACTATTACATAGCTATAAGTTCAAATAGAGAGTGTAATATCGGCAGTACACAAATTAACTCATTTACTTAATGTAGGCTTTAGTGAGCTGACTTATCCATTTTTTTTCTCCATTATTAGTTTAAAATTTGAAAAATGCATAGACTTTTTTTGTTTTTTGAAAACTACACTTTTTTATACATGTAAAGACATTTTAATCCAGATTTAATATTTCAATAATTAAATTTAAATTTGAACTTTATAATAATAATAATATATAATTTTTATGTTTAAGGTAATATATCTTGAGATAAAAATATTATTTTACCATATAAAATTTTAAAGCTAACAAATATATTACGAAATAAAATTTATGATTTGTTTTTACTTTATCACAATTTTTCAATGTATAATTATTTTTAATAATATAAACAAGTTGTTTTGCTATATCTAGGTCTGGGCATTCGGATTTTCAGGTCAGGCTCGGGTCGGGTCTTGTCGAGTCTGGGTCTTTTGGATCTTAGATATTTAGACCCAATAGGTAATTGGAATTTATCGGTTCGGATTCGATTCGGGTCATGTCGGGTTCGGGTCGGTTTGAGTTAGAGATAGTTATACCCAATAGGATAATTAGAATTTATTGATCAGGTTCGGTTCGGTTCTGGATCGGGTTATGTTCGGGTCCTGTCTAATCCGACCCAAAAAATATCTAAAACATAAAAAATATTCCAAAAGATCTAAAATTTTACTCAAAATATGACCTGAAGACATGAAAATTACTCGAACTTTCATCTGATTATATAAATTATATTTTTAAAAATATAAAATTTTACTCAAAACCCAAAACCATACACGAAAAATATAAATCTGAAAATTAAAAATACATATAATACCAAAAATATACTAAAAACTCATATATACCTAATATATATACTAGAAATTTTAAATATTTTGGATACCCATCAGGTCTCGGGTTAAGGTCGGGTCGGGTTCAAGACCCGTGGATCCTCCACAACTAAACTCAATATGATAAAAGCATCGGTTTGGTTCTTACCCGAACCGAGATTTTTTGGGTCAGTTTCGGGTCGGATCCTCGAGTCCGAGTAATATGCCCAGCCCTAGCTATATCGAATAATGCATTAATTGAGCATTAAAACGGCCACCAAGTCAAAAGTTTCAGGAGAACTAAAACTTGTAACAAATGCTAACCAAAAACTGACAAACAGAGCAAAACATAAAATCTACTTCTTTAGTTTAACAAACAAATTGTTCGTTATAAGGAAGCCACACAACAACAATGACGTAATTGTATGATTCATGACGCTTTTGGGAAATCAAAGCAATCGTTTGATTCTTATCTTTTACAAAAAAAAATTATTTATGTTGTTTCGATAGACATAAGAAGAGCAAACACATAACAACAATGTGAATCAAAGAAAAAAATGATGTTGCTTGAGATTATTTTCATGTCTGTATTGAATTTACTAAATTGAATTAGATTTACGTACATGAGCAAATAATTAACAAACTTATGAATAAGAGGAAGAACAAATTATGAGACCAGAGAAAAAAATGCTCAGCAAAAATCATGGAAGGAGACACTGCATGTCTCGCTTGTCTTTTTTTTTTTTGCAAAATATTTTAATTAAAGATATTGCATATATATATTATAAAGATTTCCTTACTTTAAAAATAATCTTAAATCCGTGTTAAAACTGTATATTAGGATATTAAATAAATTTTCCTGATTAAAATTGATATTAATACTAAATATTCAGATTAGATAATTTAGTAAATTCACATATAAAAAGAATATTTTTAAGAAAAACTTAAATAGGGGTGTAATTTTCAAATTAAAATCTCATGTAAGTATATTTTTCCAAATTTTGCCGGGAAATCGGTCAATTCCTACATCAACAGGAGCTAACGGTCCCAATCAGTCCATAAACGCGTTGCATGTGGGAAAACATACATCAACTACTAAGAAATTTATTTTTCATACATGAATTTTGAAACTTTGGTTTTAACATACATTGACTTAATTTCCATTAGTCAAACGTTAAGTTGTTGTTCACATGTAACATGAAATCGGCCAATTCATAAATCAACATGGGCCAATGGTCCCGATCAATACATAAACATTTCACCTGTGCAAAAACATACATCACTTAATAAAACATTTAAATTTAATACATGAACTTTCGAAATCTGGTTTTAAGATAAATTGACTTAATTTCCACTAATCTAACATTATCGAATAGAAATTGCTTGTCACGTGTTAATTAAGTAAGATTTTTATTGTATTATGTGGTAATTAAAACGTATTACGTGGTAAATGATTGAGAAAAATAAATCATTTGGGTCAAATAATTTTGTTTTCGTGTAACTTATTAGTTAGCTTTTTCTTTCATTTTTGTTCTTTGACTTTTTTGACAAAAAAAAACCTAACACATAGAAGACAACATAGTACAAAATCAAACAGAGAGAAATGAAAAAATGTCTAGCTTATCCATTCTTGTTTCTCTCTATTCAATTTTGTCATTTGTTGTCTTCTCTGTGCTATGTTTTTTGCCAAAAAGTCAAAAAAAAAAGCTAACTAATGAGTTACACGAAGAAAAAATTGTTTGGCCTAAATGATTTATTTTCTCAGTTAACTACCACATAATAAAGTTTAATTACCATATAATGCAATAAAAACCTTCTTTAATCAACACGTGATATACATTTTATGTTCGGTAATATTTGACTAGTGAAAATTAGATCAATGTATATTAAAACCAGATTTCAGAAGTTCATGTATAGAATTTAAATTTTGTATTAGTTGATGTATGTTTTTGGACGGTGACGTGTTTATGTATTGATCATGATCGTTGGTCATTGTTGAATTGACCGATTTCATATTACCTGTTAACGACAACTTAACGTTTGATTAACGGAAATTATGTCAATATATGTTAAATTCAAATTTTGAAAGTTCATGTATGGAAATTGAATTTTGTACTAGTTGATGTATTTTTTCGCACATGTAACGCGTTTATGTAATGATCGGGACCGTTGGCCCCTGTTGACGTAGGAATTGGTTGATTTCCCAAATTTCGCCCTAAGTTTAAATAGAGAATGTAATATCGGCAGTACACAAATTAACTCATTTACTTAATGTAGGCTTTAGTGAGCTGACTTATCCATTTTTTTTTCTTTTAATGAGGCAATGACACTAGTCGTGATATCAAGAGAGCTTAGGAGGACACAGGTGAGTCAACATGTGAGTTAACTTTATCTGTAACGTACGACCATTATCTAGTCATATGCCACATTTACAATTCAGAAAAAGCGACGAAATTGACCATGAAATAGAGCTAAGTTTAGAGTAGATAAGAAGACTGAACAAGTCAAGAAGACTGAACAAGTCAGTGTATCTGCACTGTACCATATGTCTCATTTACGGATTCGCACTCCAAAGAGGACTTTCAAGACATTGACGTGATGTTCTGAAATATTCCTTGGAATCTAACGGATTTGTCTTCGTCTGTACTCTGTACCAACGGATAAGGCAACGCTTCCTTTTTTTCCACTGAAGAAAAAACTCTTCCTCTTTTTCAATTTCAGGAAGTTCAAAAGTTTAAGCAAACATTATTATTCAGAGCAAGGATTTGAATTCATTCATGCCAAAAAAAGAAGAATTCATTCATGCAAAGAAAATAATAAGGATGTTATGAAGGAAAAGTATTTTTGTGTGTTTATTCTATATATAATGAACCAATTATATAAGTGTACAACCAAAGATTTGATTTTATCTAAAGATCTAAAAATTTCAAGAATATTCTTAGACAATAAAGATCATAATGGTCATCCACATATATTTATCTATAACACTCCTCCTTGGATATCTAGTATGATAAAATGGTTTGTAATACGTTAGACGTTGCCTCATTAAAAACCTTACTAGGAAAACTCAGTGGAAAAACTCATAGTTGAAGAAAAGAGTGCAACACGTATTACTCCCCCTCATAAGGACATCACTCGAGATCCTTGAAACGACGCAATCCAATAAGATGAACTAACTTCTTGAATGTAGCAGTTGGAAGCGCCTTTGTGAACATTTTCAACCAAATTTTCACTTGAACGACGCCATTCTTCTGCAGATCATGGGTGGAGGAAATTTTTGGTAGAATGTGCTTTGTTCTATCTCCTTTTATGTATATGTGTTTGAGTTGTGATATACATGCAACATTGTCTTCGTATATCACTGTTGGAGCTTCTTTCCCTGCAGATATACCACAATCTTCTTGTATATGTTGAATAACAGATTGTAACCATACACACTTATGACTAGCTTCATGGATAGCTAAAATCTCCACGTGATTAGATGAAGTGACTGCGATGGTTTGCTACATAGAACGCCAAGAAATAGCGGTACTACCATATGTGAAAACATATCCTGTTTGCGATCTAGCATTGTGGGGATCAGGCATGTATCCTTCATCTTCAAAACCAATCAAATCTTCCTTGGATGTGTTAGAAAAGAATAAGCCCATATCTTTTGTACCTTGAAGGTAACAAAGTATATGCTTAATCCCATTCTAGTTTCTACGAGTAGGGCATGAGCTAAATCTTGCCAACAAATTTACTGCAAATGATATGTATGGTCTTGTATGGCTAGCAAGATAAATTATTGCCCCTATTGCACTTAAATATGGTACTTCAGGACCAAGAACCTCTTTATTTTCTTGTCGAGGACGGAAGGGATCTTTATTTACATCAATTGATCTTACAACCATTGGACTACTCAAAGGGTATGCTTGATCCATTGAAATTTTTTTAAGCACCTTCTCTGTATATGTCGTTTGATGCACTAAAATTCCATTGTTGAGGTGCTCAATTTGTAGTCCCAAACAAAACTTTGTTTTGCCAAGATCTTTCATCTCAAAATCTTTCTTCAAATATTCCATTATTTGAGAAATCTCTTTGGGAGTTCCAATAATATTTAGATCATCAACATACACTGCAATTATAACAAATCCTTGGCTAAATATCTTTATAAAGATGCATGGACTGATGGAATCATTTTTGTAGCCTTCCTTTAATAGGTACTCACTAAGGCAATTATACCACATTTTCCTGATTGTTTCAGTCCATAAAGAGATGATTTAACTTTATGCAGTATTGTTCTCGAGAACTAGATCTTGCAGCTTCTAGCAGCTTAAACCCTTTTGGGACTTTCATATAAATATCAGTATCTAGTGGACCATATAAGTAGGCTGTGATAACATTCATTAATCGTAAATCAAGTCCTTCTTTAATTGCGAGGCAAATAAGGAACCTGAAAGTAGTCGCATCCACCACAGGAGAGTATGTCTCTTCATAATCAATTTCATGTCTTTGAGAGAACCATTGTACAACTAAACGTGATTTATATCTCACAACTTCACCCTTTTCGTTCCTCTTTCGCACAAAGACCCATCTGTTTTCCACTGGCTTTATACCTTGAGGTATACGCACTAGTGGTCCAAATACTTTTCTTTCCGCAAGAGATTTTAACTCTGCTCCTATTGCTTCATTCCATTTTGACCAATCATTTCTTTCTGTACACTCTTCATTAGATTTTGGTTCATGATCCTCATCCATAAGATCAACTGCTATATTGTATGCAAAAATATAATCGACATCGATTTGCTTACGGTTCCACTTTATTCTGGACATGACATAATTAATTGGATCTCTTCATTCTGAGGTACCTGAATTTCTTTATACGTTATGTTTAATGTCTCTTTCGAAGATTCTTTCTTTGTGGTTATTACCTTGGTTTGACCATTCATTTCTGCTCCTTTTCTTTTCTGAAGATTTTTGTCTTTGGAACCAATAGGCATACCACGCTTCAGTCGTGTCTTAGACTCATTAGCAGTTTGATTTTGTCCTTCTTTGATATTCATTATAACTGGACCATTTACAGCTGGTATATGTAACTTGGTCACTCCTTTTGGGTTAGTAAATGCGTCTAGCAACTAATTTGCTAAGCTTTGTAGATTAATTATCTTTTGGACTTCTATGTCACATTCTTTAGACCGAGGATCAAACTGAGATAATGATAATTCATTCCATTTAATATATTTCCCAACTGTTTATTTTATCCCCCTAATGTTGGAAAGATAGACTCATTAAAATGACAATATGCAAATCGAACCTTAAATAAAACCCCCGTAGATGTCTCTAAATATTTAATTATCGATGAGGAGTCATATCCAACATATATTCCTAACCTCCTTTGAGGTCCCATCTTAGATCGCCATGGTGGAGCAATTGGGACATATACAGCGCACCCGAATATTTTAAGATGGAAAATATTTGGTTCTTGACCCATAAGTAGTTGTGATGGGGAGAATTGATGATTACTCGTTGGCTTGATGCGAATCAACGCTGCTGCATATAATATAGCATGCCCCCATGCAGAGATTGAAAGTTTGGATTTCATAAGTAATGGATTAGCAATCAACTGGAGACGTTTGATTAATGATTCAGATAAACCATTTGTGTGTGAACATGTGCAACATGATGTCAACACTTATCCCAATTGATATGCAATAGTCATTAAAAGCCTGAGACGTAAACTCACCAGCATTATTAAGGCGAATAGTTTTCAAAGGAAAATCTAGAAAGTGTGCTTGTAACTTTAAAAGTTGAGCAAGTAGCCTCGCAAATGCTAAGTTGCGGGTCGATAACAAGGATATATGTGACCATGTAGAAGATGCATCTATTAAAACCATATAATATTGAAATGTTCCACAAGGTGGGTGAATTGGTCCACCCCATGGTATCCGTTCCAGAAAGTTAATCATTTCATAGTTTATCTTTGATGGTGAAGGCTGTATGATTAATTTCCTTTGTGAACAAGCAGCACATGAAAAATCACTAGGAATGATTTTTTTTTTCAATGAATGCCCACAAGAATCAATGATTATTTTTTGCATCATAACTGAACCGGGATAGCCTAACCGGTCATGCCAAACATTGATATTTTCAGCAAGCTTCTCGCTTATTATGGCATTTGACTCAGTCGTACTAATTTTAGTATAGTGCAATCCAGTGAAGAATACAGGTAGCTTTTCCAAATATGTTTAGAGCCATGAGTAATATTTGTAATTTGAAGGTATTCAACATTTCCTTCACTCATTGTCTCAATATGATATCTATTTTGACGAATATCCTTAAAACTCAATAATTTTTTTGAGACTTGGAGAATACAATGCATCAACAATTTTAATTTGCGTTCCCATGTACAATATCATATTTGCTCTTCGAGAGCCTTCAATTATTTTGGCGCTACCCGTTACAATACTCACACTGGCTTTTTTCTTTATCAAATGAAAAAAATATTTCTTATTTTTAAAAATAGTATGACTAGTTTCACTGTCTGCCAAACATAAATCTCCATCATCCATTATTCTTCAAATAAAATAAAGAGAGTTAAAATATTTAATGCAAATAAAAATTTATTTATATCACGTAATATATCTATATTTTCATTTAGAAATTTAATACACTCAGTAAATTATTTGCTAAATGTACAAATTTCAAATAAGTAAATGGATATAATTTATTCAATACAAAATATGACTTTTTAAAAATAATTATTTTGGCGCTACCCGTTACAATACTCACACTGGCTTTTTTCTTTATCAAATGAAAAAAATATTTCTTATTTTTAAAAATAGTAGACTAGTTTCACTGTCTGCCAAACATAAATCTCCATCATCCATTATTCTTCAAATAAAATAAAGAGAGTTAAAATATTTAATGCAAATAAAAATTTGTTTATATCACGTAATATATCTATATTTTCATTTAGAAATTTAATACACTCAGTAAATTATTTGCTAAATGTACAAATTTCAAATAAGTAAATGGATATAATTTATTCAGTACAAAATATGACTTTTTAAAAAAAAAACGCTTGTATAAATCATGTAAAGGATAGGGACGAGTCATATGTTGATTCAAATAAACAAAGGCGTTGTAAACCACTTAAATAAAGGATTATGTATAATATATTAAGTTTGGTCTTGTAAAAATATCTATATACAGATCAATTAACTGTTATTAGTGCAATATTCTATTATATTGTTTTTAGATTTACGAAATAAAAATATTAAATGATTAATTTATTTATTTTTTAATGTTCATATTTTTAGCAAAACGTATCAATCAGACAATATAATTACAAATATTAAACGATAATGAATGACTGTTATATCTTTAAGGCGAAATTGCTAAAAATGACTCAAAACTTGATTTCAAATGCAAAAGTGTATCCCAAATTCAATCAAATGCAAAAGTAACCTTAAAAGCTATTGAAAATACAACAAACTCCTTATGAGTAAACAAAAAAACTATATTCAATTTACCTTTATAACCTTTTCGCCCGAGAAGACTTCTATGTAAGTCTTCTTGTACACTTAATCTTAAAAATAATTTAATTTTTTTTATAAAAAAATATTTATATGAGGAAAAAAATTAAATTATGTAACTATAAACATTAATAAATGATGTAAATTTTAAAATACAAAAATTAAATTATTTTCAACATAGTTGAGTGAATGTAGATTGAGTCATGATAGTCTTTAGTTTAGGTTGTTGTAATATATGTTGTAGTATTTTTGTACTTTTAGGGTTAGATTTTTGAATGTTAACATTTTTAAAATATATTTTTTGACCTATATGTGTTTACTTTTGTATATATTAATCACATTATAAGTTGATTTTAGGTTTAATGAAGTTTTTTTTTGCTATTTAGTTAGTTATTTGATTATAGGGTTTTGGAATACTTGGATAAGACTTCCAGAAGACTTCGTAAAGCACTAGAAGACTTCCTGGAAGACTTCCCGCTTAATGCGAAGTCTTCCGGAAGTCTTCCACAAGTCTTCCAAAAGTTTTCTAGAAGTCTTCAAGAAGTCTTTTCATGTATTAGATTATCAGGTTTTAGAAGACATCTAATGCACTAGAAGACTTCTTAGAAGACTTCCCGCTTAATGTGAAGTCTTCCGGAAGTCTTCCACAAGTCTTCCAGAAGTCTTCTCATGTATTAGATTATAGGGTTTCAGAAGACTTTCAAAAGACTTCATAATTTGGGAAGTCTTCTAAGAGAAGTCTTCTATATCGGAAATATTTAACCTAATTAAAATTTTTGTCTCCATATTTAAAGAAAATTTACACATTCTCTTATTCCTCTCAAATAGCTGCAACAAAAATGTAATGTTTCTCACTCTAAAACTCTTCAACCTCTCTCTAATCTCTTTTAGACTTGAAAACACCTAACTTTATATTTATTTTTCATTTTTCTCTTATGTATTCTCAATAATTTATCTTGTTTTTGCAGATTTTTCGTTACATGGTTATCATCTTTCATTCTTTTAAAAGTATATCTATAAATTTTGAATATGTATTTTTGGTGTATTTTATATGTTAGTTTCTAAGAAGTTGTATATTCAATTTACTGTAACAAAGTTAAATGTATGACCTTTTTGATTCTTATTTTGTGTCTGTGATAGTGTTCAATGGTTAAAGGTATGTCCTTTTCTTTTTGGTATGAAGAAGAAGAACATAAAACAACATTTTATGTAGGTGAAACCTCTAAAGGCATTAACAAGTTTAAAGGTTTGAACTTTTTGATTCCTCTTTTATTTTTGATAGTATTCTTTGGTTAAGAATCTGATATCTTCTTTTTGGTATGAAGGAGAAGAAGAGAATATTTAGAAAGACTTGGGAAGACTTCTCGAAGACTTCAGAAGACTCCTCGAAGACTCTTGGAAGACTTCTGAAAGACTTCCTGGAAGAACTCTACAAGACTTCCTAGAAGACTTCTGGAAGTCTTCCACCAGTCTTCCACAAGTTTTCCCAAAGTCTTCTATAAGTTTTCCAGAAGTCTCTCATGAAGACTTGGGAAGACTTCTGGAAGACTTGTGGAAGACTTCAGAAGACTTCTGGAAGACTTGTTGAAGACTTTAGAAGACTCATAGAAGACTTCTGGAAGACTTCGTAGAAGACCACTAGAAGACTTCTTGGAAGACCACTAGAAGACATCATGGAAAACTTCTTGAAGTCTTCCACAAGTCTTCTAGAAGTCTTCCAGTAGTCTCCCATGAAAATGTTAATGATCATTTTGTAATTCTTTTGTTATGGTATATTTAATGATTATTATGTCTACTTTTTAATTATGAATTATTTTGTATATTTGAAAAGATGATAATGAAAATAGTTAGTAAATATGTTTATGTCTACAATATTTTATTTTATTTTTCAAAAGTGCTTGACATTATTGAAACTTCATAAGAAAAAACATTTTAACCATACTACCCAAAACAATATAATTTTTTTAATTTAGTCAAATTTATTACAAACTAAGAGAAAAGAATTATCAAAAAAACTTAGTCAAATTCATCAAAGATCAAACAATACATAAGTGTCACTAGAAAAAGTTAAGTCTTTTCTCAGAAGACTTCTGGAGAAGTCTTCTCGGAAGCGGCAAGCTTAAGCGGGAAATAAAAATTTAAGTGAGAAACTTAAATTTTAAGTGAAATTACAATTTTAAATTTCAATAAAAATTAAAAAGTATATCTTAAGATATAAGACGACACATTAAACCACATGACTTGATATTGTTGAAGTTACTTGACACTTTTAAAATTTATAAAATATATATTGAAGTTACTTAACAAATTTTACAAAAAAAGAACGTAGAAGACTTCCATGTAAGTTTTCTCACGGAAGACTTCCCTGTAAGTCTTCTCACGGAAGACTTCCCTGTAAGTCTTCTCAGGAAAGACTTCCATGCAAGTCTTCTCATTCTAGCTAGAAACATTAATAAACATGAACGTTTGTAACCTCATAATTATCACTAATTAAGTTATGAATTTCACTTAAGAGGCCCGATATTGACTAATGCACATAAATTAACAAGAAAAAAACAAACAAACTTCATTTTACGTTTTGAGAAAATTGAAGTTTAATAAACATTGACGTAGAAGATTTCTTAAGAAGTCTTTCGTTTAGGTCATTTTTGCAATTACAAATTTATGAAGGAAGACTTCTTAAGAAGTATACTCTACAGAAGACATTTTGAGAAGTCTTCCTTTGTAAATTTTGGCATACTTTTGATTTTGAAATTTTGTCGAAAATCTCTTCTATGATAGAAAAGTTAGTTTTACAATTGACCAAAGTTTGTAAAAAAATGACTTTTTAAAGAAGTTGTCTTGGGTTACTTTTGCAATTGACTATATTTGACTTTTCCAGAGAAGACTTCTTTAGAAGACTTCTAGGAAAGTCTTCCCTCGAAGCCAAAGGTTTACAAAAAACCAGGAATAAAATTTGAGAAGACTTCTCAAGAAGTATTCCGTTAAGAAGTCTTCTCGTAAATAATATTTTTTAGTATTAATTTTTAATTGCAAAAGTAAACTACGTAGACTTCTAATGATAGTGAAAAGACTTCATTAAACAGTAAAGTAGACTTCCCTAGAAGTCTTCCCAGAGAAGACTTCCCTAGAAGTCTTGTCAATTGCAAAATTTTGATCAATTGCAAAATTAACCTGTTTATCTTGAGAAGACTTCTATGGAAGTCTTCTTGGTTCTCCCTGTTTTTTTTGTCAACAAAGAAAAGGTAGAAGACTTCTAGGGAAGTCTTTTACAAAAAACACAGAAAAATCAATTGCAAAACTAGCGTATGCATTGACCAGAAGACTTCTAGAGAAGTCATCTTCACGAACAAATCTAAAAAAAATCAATTTCATATCTTGAATTTGTGTGATGATTTGATTAACTTCTTTAAACTCATAAAACTTCACTAAGAATGCTACCAACTCATTAATGACCAAAAATAATGAGTTTCAATGTCTATATGAACCTTACAAAGTTTAAAATCTAAATCTTGAATTTTTTGGATGAATTTTGAGAGAAAGTGAAAGAGATATGGTTTATGTGAATAACAAATGAGAAAAGAAGAGAAAAAAAACATTCTTTTGTGCATTAAGAGCTTCAAATTGGTTGTTCATAGTAGTTGATGTATTGATGACAATGACAATATTGTAAATATTTGATGAAGATGATGATGATAGTGTAAAACACTTATTTTGAAAAGAAAAGAAAAAAAAAATAATGGCATTTTCGTGAATAATTCGAAAATCTAGGAGACAAATGAAAGCTCCAAAAAAATGGTGGGTTAGTTTTCCATTTGAGTTGAAAATTTTGAATCACTTTTGAAAACACTCATACCTTTAATGTATATAAAATAAATCCAATTCTAACACATCTTAGATACTATTGGAAAGTCAAATTAACAATTGCTGAAATGTAATTCTAAACTAGAATGTCTGTCTAATATCATAAGATGTTCTATATATAATATCTTGTAATGTATACTAATCAAAGAATTATGAATTTGTAAGGTCTTTTCGTTTCTTTCGAGGCTTGCAATTAATAGGAGTTAGTTGGTTTCAAATCACCGTACATGCATGCATCAAACGAATAATAACTTTAATATTGAATTACTAAACACACCCTACATATCGTTCATTTTAACAAAGATAATAAATCATATACTTTCAGTAAACGAAAAGAAAATATATTGTAATTAACAATATTCTTTTTCTCAGCATATGATTTAAACCAACGATAAACTAAAAATAATAATTTATCAATAATTATATGAATGATATAGATACAATAAATTATATGAATGAGACTAAGTCAAACAATATGGTAGATTGATTATATTAGCAACGCAATAAATATATATATTGATGGACATAACGAAAATTAATAGCATATGAATAAAAGATTTATTTTCTCGATTTACTAAAGTCATAAGCGTTGAGTTACTAACTTCGTTGGATGAGTCGAAAGGTATGAAAAAAAAGATTGCGAATGAAGGGAGCTCGTCTACTAGAAACTATCGTGCTGATAACGTGTTATCAGGAGAAAGTATTTATGTGTGTTTATTCCATAAGTAATGAACCACTTATATAGGTGTACAACCAAAGATTTGATCTTATCTAAAGATCTAGAAATCCCAAAAATATTCTTAGACGATAAACATCATAATTGTAATCCACATACATGTTTATCTATAACAAATGAGGATTTTCCAAAATACCCCAAAATAAGACATGTTCTGATATACTTCTCTTCTATTTTTTTATTTTTTTCCCTGAAATAAAAATAAATAATTTAATTTTAAAAAAAATTGGATAAGTAAAAAATGGTTCAATGGAAAATATGATTGTTTTAAAATTATTATTTTTGGAAAGAACTACTAATTTTTTTTTTCTAAAATTGTATTGTTTCGAAAATGTATATTCTGATTATTGGACTATTTTTAAGCTAGATAGAATGTATATCATAATGGTTGCCGAAATCTCCGACAAGGACTTCGTGCATTACTTTCTTAATCTCCTCTCCATGGATGCATTCAAGAGGGCTTCATCACGGCTCCTTCTATATAATCTTTCGTTTATCATACATTGACTCGTGCTTTTATTTCAGTTTCTATGGCTCCCATTTTTTTGGTGGGAGTGTTCTTATATCCGTCCTGGATATAAGAACTTATTGGTTCCCTCCAGTCTTCTCTTCCCAAGATTTCTTCAAGACTAAGTGTATACAAATTGACTCAAAGTTCATCCTCATGTAGATGTATAGATAGGGTAGTCATGACTCTCTCATTCATTGATTTGATATGTGTTGACCTTGTTATTTGGGTTTTCAATATATTTGACCAGGATCACACATCGTAGATCGGGGTTCGATGTTGACGCTAGTGACTTCAGGGCGTCGGCGGTGATATTTTCACTTCGAAAATCTTAGTGAGTTTCATCGATGAGAAATTTGATGCCAATTCATGTGCTTATTTCAAGTATGATGTCATCCTTTCGTCTATTGCTTTGTAACTACCACTAAATTGATTCTCCACCAATTGTGATCACATAAAGCTTCTAAATTATCTACGCCAATGGCCCAGCCAAGACGTAATCAGGCTAATAACGCTTCATATCTGGCTTCATTGTTTAATGTTTTGAATCCTAATTTGAAAGATTGCTCCAAGAATTTTCTTGAAGGTGATTTTAATTTATCCCGATTCCTGATCTTTTTTTAGAGGATGATCCATCGACGTGAAGTTTCCATGGTAAAACTGATGTTTCTTTGTCAATATTTCCTTTTCCTTCTTTTGGTATGGACCTCAGAATTGATGGGATCTCGACGAGGAAGTCTGCGAGAAATTATGACTTCATGCTTGGTCGAGCTCAGTATTCGATGTCATACTTACTTAGATCAATTTCCCATCTGGCCACCGTTCTTGACTGGGCGGGACTATGCATGATTGATCGCAGCGGATGACTAGACAACACAGCTATTGTGTGATTGAAAATATGGCCTTAGAGCACCCCCAATGGGGGGGGGGGGAGGGGTTCTAGTTTCGGGGTTCTAAAAATACATATATGTGGATGTATATATTTATATTAATATTTAATTATGGAGTTTTTAATTTTATGGGAAATCGAACCTAAAATTTCTCTGCAAAGATACTTTGGTTTGGATTATCCGTAAAGTTAAAAACCTCACAATTAAATACTAATATTAATATATACATACACATGTATGTGTCTGGAGAACTACCTAAGCTAGAACTTGTTGGATTTTCAAAGCTCAGGCTATGTGTGAGAGAGAAACCCCAAGAGCTTGTTTTAGGCGATTTAGAGAGAGAGATGTAGAGAGTGTAAAAGGTTTAGAATCATGAGATTATAGGGAGATTAGAGAGATTATTACACTGAGAGACTGAGTAACAAAGACTAAGGAGATTCAGAACCAAGAACACTCATAGATTATGAAGGAGGAGAGGAAATCCCCCTCTCTCACTTGAACATTACAAATCTCCATTAAAGAGCTTATATAAGCTTTACATGGAGCTAAAACATAACCCTTAATCTAATGGCTAAAATTAACTTGATAGAATGGATGGATGAGATGTTGTTGAGTCTGGTCTTTGTTGATCTGGTGCAAGCTGGCGAGTTTGAAGTGAATGGGCAGGATTGCTTAGTTTAAATTGAGAGGCCAATATGCATCCATGTGTGGTCCTGGTCCAAAGGTGCTTTACCTTTTGACCAGGCCAAGCCAGCCTGTCACCAGCTTCCCCATGCTCCACATGCTACTCCAACGGTCCTTACTTCTCTTCTGGATAAGGAGAAAACTCCTTAAACTTTGACAACTTTAATTCTGGACTATCTGGGAAAGTTTCCCTTATTTTTCATGGTCGATGGAAGGGATCTCCTGTCTGTACCCCGCACCCTATTTTTTCACATCATTTACAAACATATCCATAAGTCGAGTCTAAAGTTGTTGGGTCTACCTCCGTACAACCGTACGTATCCGTACAAGTCCATACGTATCCGTACAAGTCCGTACGTATCCGTACAAGTCCGTACGGATCCGTGAAAGTATGTACAAATCTGTACGATTCACCTTATTTTTGCACGCTCGACCATCTCCTCCCAAATATGTCCAAATGGTGTGTAAGTATCTCCTGGTCTTGACCCTAACTTTTCACAAGCTTCATGACTCTTCTGGACACCTTTAAACACTCCTGAAGTATTTTCAGAACTTTCCCGGAGGTCTTGTCTAATTGTGCACAAGACCCAAACTCAACCAAACTCATCTTTTGACTCCATTTATTTCTTCAAGTTAACACACCCCCTCAAGCTTGGCTATATGAGATCCTTAGTCAAGTTTGGAATCTTGAAGAATCCCCTCATTAAAAACATTACAAGGAAAACCCTTTTGGGACAAAACCTCGTAAGGAAAAAGAGTAGGTTCCTCAAGGCATATGGATTGGACAGTGGGTCTTTGTGTCTTTGGATCATTGTGATGGACACAAAGACCCTAGATCACGGCCCTCTTGGGATGCAAGGTATATCATCACTTCTTTTACACATCACCAACACTTGTACTCTTGTTTAGAGCTTATCTTGGTCTCTCTCTCCCCCCCCTTTCACCTAACCTCTTATTAGGCTGAAATGCTCGGACATACCAGATCCTTCTTCATTAAGTACCTAACACTTGCTGAGTCTTGGTTGCTTCTTCTTCATGAGTCGTCTCCCACTCTGTTGATGGAACCACATGAGGATGCTTCAGCCTCTCTCCAATCACCTCAACATTAGAAGCCGCCTTGGAGATTGCTTCTTCATCTTCACCACATTTCCTAAACCGGTTGACTCCTCTTCTTGAATAACCACCAAGCACTTTTGGATTATAAGAACTTCTCAACACTCCCCCTCAATCTTGAGACTACGAGAAACAAGATTGGATGTACAGCTTCTGGATCCGCAACATCAAACTATTGCAACTTCTCTTCTGAATTCGCCACCTTGATGGATTACTGGTAGATAACTCAGCTACTTCCTCAACCACCTCACTATAGAAGCTACATTGATGGAATAACCTTCTTCTTCACACTTCCAAGACTTCTCTGAACAGCCTCTTGCCTAGACATGCCACTGCCTAGACCCGGTTGGCTTCTTCTTCAGTTGCTTTCAATGGACTCGCCAGATAGCTCACTTAACTCCCCTCCTCAAGCTTGGATTGAGTCTAGGTCCAAGATTGCAAGTGAGATTCAGTGAGACACACACATCAATGGCACATCACCACACACTAGTAACAACTCTCCATTGCTTCAACAATGGGCAAAGTCTTCCTCTTGAACTCGGATTGATGATGGACTGGAAACACTTCTTATGAACCTGAAACATCACTCAAACTCCAGACAAGATAGGACACAATAGCATTGGGATCATACCTTACTAATCATCAAGTTTGATCATCATTGTCTCAAGCTTAGCAACAGATTAAACAAGACATTATCAAGCTTTAAACTTTGCAAGCAACCTTTCTAAGCACAAGTAAGATCATATCAGATTCAAGAAAAGCTACTTCGGCATTTTTAAAACTCCCTAATCTGCATCAGACATGAATCTAGATGAATCAATTTAAGGCAACAACAAGATGATAATATGCAATAACCTTAATAAGTCTCTAACTCATGAATGCAACCAGTTTAGATAGATCCATTTAACATTCAAGCACACATTCATTTAAAGCTGAGATTAAGCATTTTTATCATCGAACAACATCAGATAAAATGAAAAAACCTTAGGCAATTTCATTTCATGAAAGAAAGCAGGTTTAGACATCTTCTAACTCCATAACAAGCATCACTAGAATCGGTGGTTGAGCACTTTAACAACTCTCAATCACCAAACAAGTCTCTTTAAGCATCCTGAGACATATTCCAAATTCATTAACTTCATTTAGCAGTCTTAAACATATCCTCAGGTTATTCAGCTCAACACAACACACAACCAGTCATTATTATACTCAATATCAGAAGGGACAGTAATAGCTTACAACCAAGGAACCGGTTTGATTCCTTGAAACTCTAATGGCATAAAGGTCATGACTTTATTGGATCTGAGAGTCTGGATCGTCATTCACCTCCTTATCTTCACTTCATGACCACCTTCTTGTATCTGCAACTCAAAAGACCCCCCTTTCTTCATAACACCAAGTCGTCATCTTCTTGATAGCCTTCTTTTGAAATCGGATGAACAAAGGCTCTTGGAAAAGGCGATTTTGGATGAGGTTCATGACAACTCTCCATACACATATACTTCCAAAAATATGCTTCATCAGGACAGTATGGGAAGGCTTGGAAACAAGGCAAAAAAGCCATATACTTCTTCTTCTTCTTCTTCTTCTTCTTCTTCTTCTTCTTCTTCTTCTTCTTCTTCTTCTTCTTCTTCTTCTTCTTCTTCTTCTTCTTCTTCTTCTTCTTCTTCTTCTTTTTCTTCTTCTTCTTCTTCTTCTTCTTCTTCTTCTTTCTTCTTCTTCTTTCTTCTTCTTCTTCTTCTTCTTCTTCTTCTTCTTCTTCTTCTTCTTCTTCTTCTTCTTCTTCTTCTTCTTCTTCTTCTTCTTCTTCTTGAAGAAACTGAACTCGGATGGACATGTCTTCAACGTTTTTGGTTTTGAGTTGAGAAATGGGTGTGATGTTTGCGGAAGCTTATATATCAGGTTTTGATGAATCTGGATCTGATACCATGTTGGATTTTCAGAGCTCGGGCTGTGTGTGAGAGAGAAACCCCAAAAGGAAGTGTAGAGCTTGTTCTAGACGATTTAGAGAGAGATGGAGAGAGTGTATTGGAATCAGGAGATTATAGGGAGATTATGAGACTGAGAGACTAAGTAACAAAGACTATGGAGATTCAGAACCAAGAACACTCATAGATTATTGAGGATGAGGAGTAATTCCCCTCTCTCATTTGAACATTACAAATTACCATTAAAGAGCTTATATAAGCTTTACATGGAGCTGAAACATAAACTCTTAATCTAATGGCTAAAATTAACTTGAGAGAATGGATGGCTGAGATGTTGTTGAGTCTGGTATTTTTTGATCTGGTGCAAGCCGGCGAGTTTGAAATGAATGGGCAGGATTGCTTAATTTGAAATAAGAGGTCAAGATGCATCCATGTGTAGTCCTGGTCCAAAAGGTGCCTTACCTTTTGACCAGAACAAGCCTGCATGTCAAAAGCTTCCCCACGCTCCACATGCTACTCCAACGGTCCTCACTTATCTTCTGGATAAGGAGAAAACTCCCTAAACTTTCACAGCTTTAATTCTGGACTATCCAGGAAAAGTTTCGCCCTATTCTTACATGGTCAATGGTACGGAACTCATGTTTGTAAAACTCGCCCTATTTTTGTAAATATTTTCCAAACATATTCATAGGTCGAGTTTAAAGTTTTTGGGTCAACCTTGGTTCGTATGGAAACGTACAAGTTTGTATGGTCCATATAAATCCGTACGGTTCACCTTATTTTTGCTACGCTCGACCATCTCTTCCAAAATACCTCTAAATGGTGTCTAAGTCCCTCCTGGACTTGACCCTAACTTTGAACAAGCTTCAGGACTCTTCTGGACACCTTTAAACACTCCTGAATCTTTCGAAAACTTTGGCGAAGGTCTTGCCCCTAATTGTGCACAAGACCCAAACTCAACCAAAATTCATCCTTTGACTCCATTTTTTTCTTCAAGTTAAAAGAACCCCCCCCCCCCCCCCCCCCCCCCCCCCCCCCCCCCCCCCCCCCCACCCCATTGGAAATGCTCTTAGCTTCCTGGCTGATGTTACGACGGCTAAGGAAATTTTTTCCATCATTGTATACCTCTCTTCTTGTTCTTCGAGGTTACTTGCTAACGTAAAAGATCATTTTTTGATCTCCCATGTTTTCTCACAATAGTTTGCTACTGATGGCGGCATTTGAGATTGCAATGTAGAGAAGAAGCGTTTCGTCTTCCTCTAGCCTTGCAAGTATTAGCAAAGTGGCGAGTAATTCTTTTAATCTAATAAAATCTTGCTTGCATCGTCATCCCATTCGAACTGCTTCTTTTTCGGATCAATTGGTAAAATGGTAAACATATGTCTGTTGATGGAGAATGAATATTTTGAGTGTGGCTACTTGCGCTATCAAATGTTGAACCTATTTCTTTGTTCGAGGAGAACCTATGTTGAGTAGTGTTGTTATTTACTTGGGATTTTCCTATATTCCTTGTTGTGTCAACAAGTAACCGAGGAATTCTCCTGAGGTGATGACGAACGTACAAATTTTTAAAATTAGTTTCATCTTGTACTGTTTAGCATGTCTAAGTATTCTTTGAGATGACCAATGTGATCGTCGTCCTTTAAGGATTTTACTGCATGCAGTATATATAGACTTTCATTGTTTTTTCCGAGCTGCTCCTTTGAACATTTTGTTGACAAGGAGCTGGTAGGTTGCTCCCTCATTCTTGAATCCAAATGGCATAAATTTGTAACAGTATAGCCCACTATCGGTGACATGGGGATCTGATTGTAACCTGAAAATGCATCCAAAAATGATAGAAGCTCGTTTCCGGTGGTTGCTTCCACCAGGGTGAATGTTTGGTAGTGGAAAGCTATCTTTTGGACATGCTTTGTTGGGGTTAGTGAAGTTTATGAAGACTCTCCACTTCCCATTTTTATTTCTACCACTACTGGATCGGCTAGCTAGTCTGGGTATTTTACTTCTATGATTGATCCTGCTTTGAACAACATTTCTACCTCCGTGTTGACAACATCCGCCCTTTTAGAACCGAGCTTTATTATTTTCTGTCAAAAAGGTTTGATAGTCTGATCTACATTTAGCTCATGGGATTCTATCTCGGGATCTATTCAAACCATGTCAACGAATGTCCAAGCGAACACTCCTTTCTTTTCTTTTAGGAAAGCAATAGTCTTTTTTGTATGCTTTTCTTTATTTTGGCTCCAATATTCACGTAGTGGTTGGATCTTATGGGTCAATGCACACTTTTTGTATCTCGGCCAGTTGAGTACCGTCTGCATCCTTTTTCTCTTCCAGTTTTCAGTATGCATCAAAGTCTTCTTGTATTTTTTTCTGGTTTGCCCGTCTTTGTTTATTTTTTGACACAACACATTCTTGATGTCCTCTGCTTTCTTTTGATCGTTATGATGTCTTGGGGAGTTGGAAACTTAATGCATTGATAGTAGGTCGATGTCTCGCATGGCATGGATCCAAGGCGTTCGAAGAATTACTTAGTGGACTCCTGGGAATCTAGGACAACGAATCTAACCTCTGCCTTGACTCCACCAATGTAGGTCGTGATCCAGATGCTTCCCATTGACTTGTGATTGATCCATTTTAAGAGTTGAATGGTTATTTTACGTTTTCTACTCACGGATTAAAGATTCTCAACTTCTCTAGAGTCTTCTTATAAATCACATTCTTCGAAATTCCAATGTGGATTAGTGCTTTGGAGATTTTGGAATCAACTAGTTCTAGCTCGAGAACGAGTGTGTTGTTTTGCGGTAGGTCTAGTCCTTCCGCATCTTGTTTGGTAAATTGTAACTTCCTTTCCTTCGGATCGTAGCGGGGATCCCTTGGATCAGATTTATCAATTATCAGCTGAACTGAATTTATGATTAATGGATTTGGGCCCATCATGACGTTGTTTTTTTCTAAATCTTAGGAAGGCTTCTGGCCTCTGGTCTGTGGCTACATTGTGGCAACAATTAAGTTTGACCCTGCTGAATTCTTCCGCCTCGTGCTAATCAATGGCGCGACCAAGGCCTCCTCAACATATATGGAATTAAGAGTGGGATTCAAGGCAAGCTTTAGAATCATCATTCCGAACTCATCGTCGACACACATGCTTGTTATCGCTGTCTTGAACTTTTCCATGAAAAATCGTAGCGATTATCTTTCTCCTTGGAACATCTCCCAAGGATCATCTTTTGGAGTCAAATCGAGCGTCCTTTCTCTGGTTGTCATGCTTTGTGTACCACACTGTCATATATAAGGATATTTTATTGAATCTTCGCTCCTTCTAGCGCTAAATGTTGAATCCTAAAGCTCACACGGAAATAGGGTTTACGCTTTCGATGACTTGTTAAATAAGCTCTGATCAAGTATGAAAAGTAGATATTTTATTGATGATAATATCGAGAATAAAAAATGAATGCAAAGGATATATGAGAATAAAAGAGTATGAATATATTAAGACTATGATTTAGTTATGGAGAGAATCGGCCTCCTTGTTGTTTGCTAGTCTTCCTTCTTTATAAGTACTTGGAGGTGTATCGTAACAGCAACGTGATCTTAGTGTCTTTATGGTGATCTTTAGTTTCATCAATGCCTTTACATTACACTCTGAAGAGCGCTTCGGCTCTTCGAGCTCGGCGTGCTAGAGTCTTTGAACTCGACATGCTAGACTCTTTTAGCCCGGGGTGAGCCTTGGTTTTTGTGGGCCTATGATTCTTTCTTGGGCCTTTATTGTGCTCGATATTGGGCTTAACTACATTCGGGTTTAGCTCCCTCTGCTAAAAAACTGCAGGTAAATCCGGATCGATAGCTCCAAATTTGAAGCTGTCCTTAGGTATGGTTGAAGCCTCTGCTCTGGTATCTTCTAGAAGTAAGATGCCCTCTCATTTGAAAAACTTATATGGTGATGATGGAGGGCATTACGTCTCTGTACAAAACATGTTGTATACTATTGCAGGTAAATGATAGATGTTACAACTCTGTTTTATCCTATTTCAGGATAAAGTTGTGATCTACCATGAAGATGTGACAATATTATAACAGTTGAATAGTTTTTGGTTTTGTATATTTATGGACGATGACTCATGGTTTCATGCAGCGAATGGGGTTGAAGTAACCTTATGATCAAATGCTAAATTTGTCACAAGGCATGAGTTCTTTTACAAGTTTTTTTTTTTTGCCAGCAAACGATTGTTGTGCTTTCATGAGATTTTTTCAAGAAAATATTTGTTTCTATCATAAAAAGAAGATTCAAAAAAGATTTAGGTAGTGTTTTCAGAATTTCAATTTGGTTTAATTCAATTTTTTTTTGGTTTTTTGAATTTCAAATACTCCCTCCGTTTTATTTTAAGCTAGGGTCGATCCGCTTTTCACTCGGAAATATTTGTTTTGGTTGGTACTGAAATATATTATTATTATTAATTTAAGTTGTTTGTCAGTTTATCTGTAGTAATTTTTTTTTTTTTTTTAGTTTTTACTTATATGGCATCACCATGATTTAGTTGTTATGTCATCTGCAGTTGAATAATTTGTATCAAACAATATATGACTCTTTTTTGAGGTTAACGCCAGCTGTAAGGCCTTTGCATAATTTCCAAAAAGAAAATATCAACTTTGGTGAGAAATTGGCAATCCTAACATTAACCATCCAGTTGGGTTGGAAACGGTGTTCATGTGTTGGGAATATTGTTCCTGGTGCTCATCGATCTCATTTCATAAGTTTATTGTTAGGTGATCTCGGTTTTGGTAGAGTAATCTCTATTGTTTGTTAGGAACAAATATGAGCATCTCTAGACCATTTCTTGGTTGATCTTAACTCTTAAGCATAAGATTTCAGATTCTGAGGGAAGAGATTATGTTCCATTTGAGATCAGCTACCATGATGTTTATCAAGATTTTGGAGGACCGATCGGCAGAAATTGGTTTATTTGAAGATTTCTTTTCTGAAACAACTAACGTACTTTTATTAAAAACCTGAAATACATACTATTTGGATTTTCATTACCGAAGTACTAAAAATTTTACATAGTTTGCAGAAATCTTAATCCTAATTTATAGCGTAAATTATGTATTTATTATGCACATTTCTGTATATTTTTCATTAGTCAAAGATTGTTGTAAAGAAATTTTCGTTTTTAATCATTTTAATTTTTTTTAATTATATTTCTATAGGTTAGGAAAATATTTCCAACTAGATAAATGGGAATATAATCCCTTATAAGTTTTCAACATGACATAGAACCTACTTTTGACACATAAACACTTACCATCAATTATAATCGTTCATTGTCTGTTGTTTACTTGATTTATCTTGTTTTATATAAAATTCGATTCGATTCTCATACTAAACATGAGAAGGTAGGGGTTATCAGTGGTAAAATTCGTTTATGAGAAATATAAAAATTGCTTAGAATATCTTCAAGACATTTCAATATTTATCTCTATAATAATATTTAGAGACATATATATATATTTATATATATAAAATGTTTTAGCCCACTTGTATTTATCTTCAAAAATAACTATTGTTATTCCTCTTCTCTAAATATAATTTGTTTTCATACTTTATGGTGAAATGTTATTTTACAGAGAAAATTAGAGTAAACTTTAACTTTCTTATAGATTCTTTTTGAAAATAGCAAAATTAATTATAAATTGTTTTATGTTGACCAATTGATGATTATCTCTGTCAGATAATCGTCAACTTTTTTGTTATTTTGACTCAAAAAAGTGAATAACGGTATTATTTTATTAATGAAAACTATTAAAAATATGATAGCAAAAAGTAACTCAGTGTCGTGCCTACCGAAGAAAAAAAAGAAACCTTCGCTATGGGTATCATTATATATATATAATTATATATATATAGTTAACATATTTCTAAAACTATCAAATAAGTTGTAAAATGATAGTTTAAACGAACTCCTAAAACTAGATAAGAATGAATTAACACGAAATGTATGTCAACAGAGCAATTACCATTACGTACATTTGTTATCAAATCAGAAATATATACCAAAAGCGAAGCACAAATATTGTTTTTAAAACTTACATCCAATTTATTCTATGATTATACATTTCCTATGTGGAGTCAAACATCCACGCATCTAGCGCGGGTGGGTTTCTGAAGCAAGAACGCCGCAGTGAGAAGGTACTTTGCTGAAGTAGACATATGGAATTCACATTTCAAGTTTTTCACTGTTTTCAGAACTGTAGATGGCTTTATGTCTTCTTCCGGCTGGTGTCAGAATTGTAGACCCTGACTATCTACTATTCCTGCCATGAAAGCATGTTCATACAGTGAATACATATGATAAGGAAGACATGAAATTCCAATATTCTAACTTTATGCTGGAGTTCAATTTGTTATTTATAGAAACACAAATCAGAAGAGAATATATCTAATTCATTCTCTGACTCGAGAGAAAAATTATTCAGAAAGAATAATATAAATACTGAAGTTTTAATTGTGAAAGCCAAAACTAAATTTACCAAAATTGAATTTGAGGATTAGTAAAGAGCGAACCTTGATGAGCGGGTCAAAAGTAGCCAAACGCTATGCAATCAAGAAACATTAGTTGTAAAGCTATAACTCCATTTATTAAGTGAATCATTATGATCAATCCCGTTAACCGTTAACCGTAGAAGCTCTTCGTGGTTTCATAATCTACTTCCTTGGTCCATTATGAAGTTATTTATAACTGCTTCAGACCATACACATAAAGCATAGTACGATTATAGCAAACACATTCACAGTAGCTTGTTTTCCTCTTCCAATTGCAACACCAAAATATCTCTGTAGAATTAGAATCCATATGATTGTCTTACGGGAAGCTTGAAGAAAAATATTTATGTTTTAAAGGAGATGGAAATACTTAAATATGATATATCTGATGTGTGCGTGAGAAATCTTAAGAAGTGACATAGATTGAATAAACATGCCAAGGAGTCACCTTTGCAAAGAGGGACCATGTTGTAACTACAAAGAGAGATTCAACGTAAAAATAGGGTTAATGCTCTATGCAATCTCAATTTAATAGAAATAATAAGCTCTACTTTTGGTGTAAAATATCAGAGCATAAGTTGAGAAAAATAAACCTTCTCATCCACCAAAGCAATATAAACAGCCATGAGATCACTACCCTTATTCACATTCTGTGCTTCCCAAAAATGCAGAAGCCTTGTCACAACGGTCTCCCTATACCTACCAGCCTTCAACTCCGAAACCAGATGTTGCAAAATTGCCATTATCGCACCGAATTTGAGAGTCAAAAGGATTGAAGTGATGATTTGCAGGGGATTCCGACTTACATATTTAGACTCGCAGTTTCACTCTATTGAATTAATGGGAGAGGCACTGAATGAGAGATCATAAGAGGATTGGTAAGCTGTTGTTAATTATGGCACTTGCTCAACATCCCCAGATTTCTTTCGCCAGTTCCATCCTAGACAAACACCCCGACTCCACTCTCTCCTACCTCGATCCCACAACGGTGGTGTTAATACACTCACCTTCTCCTCCCTAACTGCCGGGAAGAAAACCATCCTCTGCTCCAACTGTAATAATAAACTTTTATGATTTCTGTTATGAAATATATGCCAAGATAATATTCTATATTTAGATTAATTCAACCCTAATAATTTCTAAAGAAGAAGAAAGAAACACTAAGCTTTAATCCATACTAATGATGATAAAATAAAATTAATTTATCAATTGATTTTCTCCTTCCTTTGACCTTTTAACTTTGATGATTCTTTTTGATGGAGAAAGAATCCAAGTTCTTAACACAATCTATCTTTTCATGTTGTAATTATTTTATGTTCTTTTTATATATGTCTTACTTTATTGGTTGTCCAAGAGACACAACCAATAGACACCACTTAATAACTACTATCACACATGTGTCTTTACATATATTATATAGTATTACTCATAATATATATACTTTAATATTAGGTAAGGAATGAGGGTTATCAAGACACTATGATTCTAACTCATTAATTGAAACCGATCCATCATGGTATCGTTTTTTATATTAGAATCTAAAATATGAACTTGAACTTTATATTAAACCAATACACACATAGGTCATATAGAATATAAAATATTCTTACATTCCCCCACTTGACCTTTGTGTCTTCTTAAGGTTTCAATAACTTTAACGTGCACATTCCATCAAGTTCACTTGATCTTTACTAATATTAAAATTGATCGAATCATGGTGGTTATATGTCATTTAACCGGCATAGTCCCTTCCATGTATCACAAACAAATTCTAACTTTATATTATCCTTACATGAGAAAAATCTTTATTCTCAAAACTTTATCATATGTTATCTTTAAACCTTAAGTGTATACACATCCTTTAATAATAACATATTTACTAAATAAGAAACTTCACTTTAAGTGAATTCCTAGGTGTCAAATACTTTATGAGCATTCCATAAATATAATAGCAACGCTTTATCTATAATACCATACATTCTAAATGTCCACTGAACGCCTTGGGTGATAAACTTTTATTTTTCGGATCCGCTATCATTATATCCTTTCTTATGTACTCAAATGACACTCTATGTTTCTGAACTTTTTTATTAATAGACAAGTACTTTAACTTAATGTGCTTAACACCATTCCTATACTTAGCTGCAAAATAATCACCATAAATTCTCAGCGACTTGGCTATAATTAATGTCGACAATCCAAAAGCTGAGATAAATTTTCGCAACCACTACTCATGAACTATGGACTCAAAGTGTGCCACAATTCACCTTAATAGTGGAAGTAGCAATGACAGACTGCTTTCCACTTACCTTTATATTGTTCCCTCAATTAATAGAAACAATTGCCAAACATTGATTTTTACTATAGACGCATCCAGTATAATCTAAATCTGAATATCCAATGACCTTTAAATAAATGGATCTCTTTTATGTAAGCATGTTCTCCATGGTGCCTTGCAAGTACTAGAAGACCTTTTTTACAGCTTTTCAGTGGTCATTTCGGGATTACTTTCATATCGGCCCAACTTTCCAATATCAAAACTGATATCAAGCTGAATACTTGACCGATATAATTCAAACTCCCAACCACTAATGTATAAGAAAATCTTTCTATTTTCTTTACGCTCCGATTCATTCTTAAAACATTACATTTTACTAAACTTTCACCTTCTGAATTGGAGCTATTTCTATGGAGTATATTTTTTTTTTATTTTATTTAATATCTCTCTAAGATCTTACTGATCTATCCTTTCTGATGAAAAAATTCAACAGTCTTTTTGATATATCTCGAAATATATCTATTCCGATCACATAAGATGTCTCACCCATATTTTTCATTTCAAATTTCTTAGAGAGATACTAATTTACTTCATGTAACATGCCTATGTTATTTGCAGCAATCATAATTACATGAACATATAAGACTAATATCAAAAAACTGCTTCCACTGACCTTAATGTAGATACATCGATCAACAATCATCTCTACAAAACCATATGATGTGATGGTATCATCAAACTTTAAATACCATTGTCTGGAAGCTTATTTTTAGTCTATATATTGACCTTTTCAGCTTACACACCATATTTTTCATTTCATGCGGCCATGAAACTTTCATGTTGGTCCATATATACTTCCTCCTCAAGCTCTCCATTCAGAGAGACAATTAAACATCCATCTGGTGAAACTCAAAATCATAATGAGTTGCCAAAAACAATTCTAAAAGAATCATTCTTTGAAACTAGAGAGCAAGTCTCTTTATAGTTAAAGCCATCTTTTCTGGGTGAAACTTTAGCAACAAGGCGAGCCTTGTATCTTTCAATGTAACCTTTCGAGTCACATTTAGTCTTAAAGAGTCATTTACAACCAACAACGGTATTGAAACAACCATGCAACTATACTAAGTACTAAACTTCATTATCATCCACATATTTTATCTCATCTTTTACTACATCAAACTTTTCCAGAATTGTCACTTTCCATGGCCTTTTGAATGAGGTCGGGTCATTATAAATGTTTAAGCCACATTCACTTTTAATAGCAACCACATAGTCATTTGATATGACAGATCTTCTTTCCATTTCAGATCTCTTTAAAGTTACTTGTGGTTCACTATTGTCTACTTGAATTGTGACAGGTTCATCGACTATATTTTTAGCTAGTGGGATCAGTGCATCCTCATGTTGCTCGATTGTGTAGAAACAACTACCTTCGGTGCAACTTCAGGTTAAGGAACTTCAGCCAAAATTTCATTAGTGTCCACCCTTTTACAGTTCACAACTCCCACTAGTTCTATAATTCTCAATGAACCTAACAATACCCTATTTAACTGTTCTCGTATTATTGTTAGAACAATAAAATTTCTACCCCTTTGATTATTTTAGGATAGCCAATAAAAGATTTATTGACAATCCTAGGATCAATTTTTTTCATGTGGGTTATATAGCCTTTGAAACACCATACACGAAGATGCTTTAAACTAGGTCTCCTTCCCGTCTACAATTCGTAAAGGATCTTAGGAACTGTCTTACTAGAAACCTGGTTCAGCATATATGTTTTTTAATGCATATACCCATAACAAAAAGGGTAAAGAGCATTTACTTAACATGCTCCTAACCATCTTTATTAAAGTACGTTTTCGCTTCTCAACTACACCATTTTACCAAAGAATACAAGGCATAATGTATTGTGCAAAAAAAAGAACTTTCAAATGGACCAAACCAGAACATTATCCACTTTCATTGAATTTTTTTTTGTTGTAAAAGTTCACCACTTTAACCTTCTTATCTAACTGCTTTTCTACCTAATCAATGGACATTCTAGGACATCCACAGACTTAGACTTTTCATGTAGTAGATAAGTATATCTATACTATGAGTAATCATCAATAAATGTGACGAAAATACTTTTCACCACTCCATGAAGGAGCGTCAAAAGAGCGCCACATATTGGTGTGTATTAACTATAGAAGATGAGTGCTTCTTGTGGCTGCATATCTAGTTTACTTTCCCTTAATGCAGTCTATGCATACATCTAGGTCACTAGAATCCAACTGAGGGAGCATTAAACTCTCTCGCAACCTCATAATTCTTTACTTGAAAACATGACCTAGTCATTGATGCCACAAGAAAATAGATCTCTCATTAGATGTGCTACGCTTAATGCTCTACTTTCAACCACCAAAAAATACTAGACACTCAACAAGATTCCTTTCATAGCTAACAAAACTTTAATGTTTACTTTCTTATCAAAAACAACCCTTTCTTTTAGGATAATCCTACTTTAAGAGTCTCATTTTATTGCAAAAGAAACACTTCATTTCTTTTCATATTTGAATTTCGAGTCCTTTCAAGAAATGTTGTTATTCCTTTTTTCCTTTCTACTTGGGATTATTGTGCTGCTACTAGCACTTCCAAGACCTACGAGGTTAAAAACTTGGTTTTTCATCTCCTTGATCTCCTCTCCACTTGAATAAACACAGCCCTTTAATTCTATAACAATCTGTTATCTGAAACTGACTGAACTCAAGAGGTACAAAGTTGATGATGAATTGAACCCATGAACTGCTTATGAACCTCAATTTCCAAGGTCTTTAACCTTGCGGTAAGATTAGACATGTACATCACATAATCATGAATTGACTGAGAACAGTCAAACATTTGCGTAGTTAGCTCATTTATGAGATTTCGTACAACCGACTTACAACCAAATCTGACTATAAACACTCCTTAAATCTACTCTATAAATTCCTTACCAGACTATCTTTTAGGCATCAATGACTTCTTCCTTTCTACCATCATCAACCTCATTAATTCAAACCCAGCCTATTAGATTGCTAACATCTCTTACACACCGAGATTTTTTTACATTCAGAGCTATCTTTCGTAATGGTTGAGGGCTCCTCATCATTTACTATGGAAAAATCCAAAGTCGTTACACCTAGTGTAAACCAGATCTTTTCGGACCACTTGCCATAATTGAGTGCACTGAAATTTACGACAGAGTTAACAAATGTAACCACATTTGATGAAGCTGCAAACTTTCATACATGCTTATCCTTTACTACTTTGAAACTTTACTACAAATTCTAAACTTAATATAAACTTTTAAGTTTGTATTTAAGCAACCTTTGGCCAATACTTAAATACAAAAACTTTTAGTCATGTTAAAATACACTGTAATGATTAATAATTTGAAAATTTCTAGTCAAATAGTATCCTACCTTTGGGTATAATACTATCAGCTATAGTAAAAGAAAATAATTAATCATTTTCATATTATTAAATATATTCAATGATTCACCTTTGGGTGATCTCCAAAAATATAGAAAATAAAATAATTGATCATTAAAACTTTAATGTCATTTATTGCATCTATTCTAACCATGATCAATCATACTATTATTAATTTTAATGTTTATAAGTAAATAAAAAGGTCATTTTTGTGACTAACATGTTATAAACTATATAAACATTAAAACACTAATAGGTAAATTTATTTTAATATTATGTTAATATTCCATAACATATTATTTCTATAATGTGTTGATATATTAACCACAATTTACTTATTATTAAAATGCAGCGGAAACATTTTAAAATCTACAAATTTCTGTATATAATGTTTTAAATTAATAAAATATGATGTAACTAACTAATTATTTATAACTGTATAGAACACTTGATTCCTTAAATTTTCAGAATTATCATGCAACCTTTCATCCATGCACCCAAATAAAATTCTAGAAAAGGTACACCGAAAGTTGCAAATTGCAACTACTACATGAATTTTCCTTTTCGTGAGTTTACAACATCTTCAATGGATTCTTTTTTTTTTACCATAACAAAAGAATATCCATCCGTAGTGTCACTAACCTTTTTAAGAATATATTTACGAATTTCACGTCAATCTCTTATGGTTTCCTTAATCAATATAAGACCTTAATAATGATATGATCGTGAGTTCGGAAAAGAAATGCTCACATACGGTATTGGTAACGTTTAACACTTAGTAACCATAGAAATTTATTCTGTCAAACAATTTATAGGTCTGTGTACATGGATCCATTCCAGAAATATGAACATCTAATCTATTAAAATTGAAGTACAAAGAAGAAATAACCCTTGTTTTTACTTAATATTTACAAAAAATGCCATTGATACTATCCTTGCATCCAAACATCTAAACATTGATTATTAACAAGAAAAAAATAAATTTGGGCTAAGCCCATTAACAATATTTATCATTAAAATTGGAGATTTCATAAATATATATATATATATGTGTTTATACACACACACACACACATATATATATATATATATATATATATATATATATATATATATATATATATATATATAATTAAATTAGTTTTATTTTTTATTCATATTCATATAAGCTAATCAACTATATTTGAACTATGAAAAAGTTAATAATGTCAATAATTTTTGATATAATCTGAACTTATTCATTTATAATAACAAAATCATGTAACTTTCCATAACAATTTAGTAACTAAAATACATACTAATATTTATTATAAATGGTTATATATACAAACAAATACAATGTATTATTCATTTGTACGATATATATCTAATAAGAATAATTTATGTAATTTATAAATTTAAAATTTTTAATCACCATATAATACATATACACAGTTATGTCTAAGACAGATCGAATTTCTCAGGTATTTTAGGATATACGGATTCGGATATGCATTCGTCGGATTCGTAAAATTGTTATCCAGATCTGGATATTCGGGGTTAGGATATTCAGACTAAAATCCGAATACACGCGGATATCTGGACTTTTTTTTAATTAAAAACTAACTATTAATCATCTATTAGTCTATTTAAAATTATTATTTTAAAAAACTTTAAGAGCATTCAAATTTAAAATTAAAATTATAGTTATTTTATATAAAAGTATATATAATATACATAGATAACTATAACTAAATTTTAAATATTTAATATCCAGATCCGGATATCCAGACCTAAATTTTATTATCCGAATTCGTACTTGGATCAGTCGAATCCGTAAATCACTATGAGGATCCCCGAATATCCGTTTTTTGAAGCGGATGAGATCCCAGATCGAATAACGGATATCGAATATTAAGTTTCATTCATATATACAGTTATATCAAACAAATTGTTTAAAATATTTGATATTCATAAAAATAACATCCGCGCGGGCGCGCGGGTCAAAGGCTAGTAATACTTAAGACTTGATTCCACATTTACCAGTGCACATGTCAGGGAAAATTCTAGAAATTATAAAATGACATAGATGCATCTGTTTCATCAACTCATGTCGTTTAACTAATTGTTCTTTACTAATTTCTCATAACACAAACCGACACAACTTTACGATCGTAAAAACCCAGATTTAATGCTTAAGAAAAGCTTATCATGAATGCATGTTTAATGTTAACGAAACTCCAAAATTTCAAAGGAAACTAGTACATGCGTGAGTTTTTTGTACGTAATCACACATCATTAAAGAAAAACAATCAATTATGAACAACATTAAATGGATCACACCATATATGTTCATAATTTTCATGAAACCATTTCAGTGAATTAATTAAATCTAGATTGGTTCTGATACCCAATGTAAAAATCAAATTTTATGATTTTTATTATGAAATCTATGAAAAGATAATATTCTAGATTTAGATTAATTTAACCCTAATAATTTCTAAAGAAGAAAAAAAAAACACTAATCTTAATTCATGCTATTGATGATAAAATAAAATCAATTCATCAATTGATATTCTTCTTCCTTTGACCTTTTAACTTTGATGATTCCTTTTGACGGAGAAGGAATCCAAGTTTTAACACAATCTCTTTTTTATGTTGTAATTATTTTATGTGGTTTTTTATATATGTCTTATTTTACATGGATGTCTCTTTACATTCTCACCAAGAGAAACAAACAATAGACATCACTTAATTATATATATATATATATATATATATATATATATATATATATATATATATATATATATATATATATATATATATATATATATACATATACTTTAATATTAGGTAATGAATGAGGATTATCAATACACCCTGATTCAAACTCATTAATCGAAACCGATCCATCATGGTATCGTCTTTTATATTAGAATCTAAAATATGAACTTGAATTTTTTATTAAACCAATAGACACAGAAGTCATATAGAATATAAAATATTCTTACACCAACCTGCTCACAGAGACACGTCCATGGATTCGTTAAAGCCGGAGAGCTCAAATCCAAAACAAACAAGGCAGTAACAATGGAAAGTGAAGCATGAAATGATGAATAATATGATACAAACTCAACTATTTATAGTTGCAGATTCGCAGACTTGAAGAAGAGATGCACTGAAAGAGGAGCAGTGGAATGCATAGGGAGAATGAGTTAATATAATCCCTAACGGTTCTGATTTTCCATTACTGGTGAGAAGAACTTCAATCGAATCGATACGAATGGTGGATTCAACCATTGGCTGTTATTAAACGTTTCTCTCGAAAATCTAGATTGGCCATTCTTGAAGAAGGTTTAAACGGGCTAACTTCTTCTTACATTATTTAGACCAAATAACATTATTTAGAAATTACAAAATATTAACTCGTAAGCCCGCCCATGTTTATTCAAGGTCTCTTAGGCGGGTTCTTAACTTATAATTTCACGTTTTTTTTTTTTTTTTAATTTTCCCGTTAAGAGACGTCTCTTAGGTCTCTTATTTAAGAGACGGTTCTTAAGTTTTCTTAGTTAAAGTTAAGATACATCTCTTAGAAAAGCTAAGAACCTCATGCTAAGAGACCTGCAATAAACATGCCCTTAGAAACCAAACGAAAGCGAGATTAGTCTTGTTTTGAGACACATGTCACTTTCTCTGAAGACTATTTGATGATGTGAAACCCTCGAGAGTGAGTAAAAATCTACTTTATATATAATAATAATGGTTCGGTTTGGGTTCGATCTGGTTTAGACATTTTGTTTTAATAATGGGTTTGGTTCGGTTTGGTTTATTTGGAAATAAGAAAAATTTAACCAAAATCAATCCAGATGAGTATGGTTTGGTTTTTGTTCGGTTTGGTTAGTATTTGGTTCGGTTTAATTTGGTTTTCTTTGTGTTTGTTCAGTTCAATTGAATTGATTTTTTAGTTTTGTTCTATTTCAGTTACAAAAATATAAATTTATAAAAACACAACAAATCACTATTTGACATTAAATCATTATTTTCTCCATATTTAAACGTAAGACAAAATATCATAAGAAAAATGTAGAAGATATAATCCAATAATTGAATATTATTATCTTCAAATCAAATGTAAATAGCATAAGTATTTTTTTTTATTTTGATCTTAATGTATGAGATTCATATTTTTGTATTTTATGTTTTAGTTAATGTTTATTCTATTCATAAAAATAAAATGTATAAATTTATTTTTAGTTGTTTAGGTTAAATAATTAAAATATATTGATTTTCATATTATTATTATATTTAATTAACATAATTAAAAACGTTTCAGTTTTTCAGTTTGGTTTGGTTTTGGTCGGTTTAAGTTCGGTAGAATCAGTTTGGTTTGGTTTTTTGCCCACCCCTAATATAAATAGAATAGGGTCGGTTCACACTACATGCGGATTATAAATTAAAATTTTATATATATATATATTATTTATATCTTGTTTTTGTTTATATATTGTTTATATGTTATTTAATGCTTTATAATATATTTTTAATTATTATTATATATTTTAAACATAAATATAATAGGTAAAGCTAATATAAATAATATTGTGTTAAGTAAAACTAAATTATATATCTTATTAAAAAGAAATTAAAAAAATAAATAAATCAAATTTTTAAAAAATTTGTATTATTTAAGTACACTAAAAATTTATGAAAATATTAATATTTACTATATTACTTGTTAAACTATAAACAGAAAACATTATATTACAATCTAACTATAGTTAAATATATAATTCTGGATTAAAACTCAATGTATAAAGATAATCAAGATATTCTTAATATATATGCACAATTTATTTTTAGTTTTATTAATAAATATTATTTTACTGCAGACAAAGAAAATATTATTTTTGTTTTACAGTTACAACCTTTTTTAAAATACTAATCACGGTATTACGTTGTTATTAAAAGATACAATTTAATATACTATCTAACTTAAGCTTTGAATTTTATTTTTGTTTATAATTTTAAGCATCAATGCATCTGTTTAATGGTTTAAGTGAATTGTAAATATATTTTTAGTCCAACATTAAGATCCAAGAACATTTTTTTTGTTTCCAGTAGAAAAATTCTACAGTCTAAGAAATACATATATATTCTTTTTTTTATATAAAATATTTTTGTCCTAATTCGTATAAATAACACTTACATTACTATAATACTACGGAAACTTAATATCAGCAATTCACGAGTGTACAAAATTTTGAATTGGACAATCTAGTACTACATATGTACCCAAGAGCCGTCGTGTAAAAATTTCTTGTCTGACATGTTTGGTATATCAGATGAATAACAAATAACTGAATAATTGTTAGAAAAAAAACTTAAAGAGATTATGATTTTTTAAAACAATAAAAATAGTAAATTTAGCTCTAATTTCCAATAGATTAATCAATTTTTGATATGCTAATACATATATAGTGTAATCACTTCTTAAAAGCATGAAAATTTACAATTTTGGATGATATTGTGAATGAAAAAATTGGTGAAATCACATTTTTAAACTATGCGATGTGATAAAGTTCTATAATATTGACCACATGTGTGTTCAAGTAACATTTGCTTTAATATTAAAAAGTGAAACTAAAACGGTTTCAGTGTATTGTAAAATTAGAATGAGGTTTAATAGTCATCTAAATACATGTATCTAAAAACATTACACAACGTGTGTTTATAGCTTTCACTCTAAATATGGAAAAACATTCATAAAACAAAGTAATATTAAGAGATAAAATAGAAGCACATTTTACTAAGAACATTTTTTGAACAAAAATAAAGACATTCTTGGGAGAAAGATTGATAATAATATACTCCAATATAAATATATTTGCAGGAGCTGATGAATGAAACCAATCGCCAGGGTTAAGATGTGCAGAAGGACAGCCTCCAAAAATGCGTTGGTGAGACATTTTTCTCTATATCAGTTCTCACTTGTGAGCGGTTGTTTATCTGATCATCTGACGTAGTAGTCTGCACGAAACAACTGAAGAAAATGCATCAAATGTAAATACTTATAATAAGTTGCTTCAAACCATTATTGGTATGTTTATAATGGAAACTAAATATCAAGCCTGCAATTAGTAAAGTATTTTAATTTGAGGGTTACACGATCATTGCCACCAAAGTCACTCTGAGTAAGGAAAAACATTCTTCCTGATGACAAAAAATTAGTACATGAGTATTATCAGAATCTTACATTTGTTGTGTATCACAATTTGGTCAAGAGAGCAGGCTGTCGTGGCTTTTTCACCACACAACTATTCCATTGAACTGAATCTCCTCATTGGTTCTATCTCCCATTTGTTGGAGATGGATTTAGCAAAGGTCCATTAAGAGCTAAACCCAAAATCAGGCTTGGTCCGTTAAAACAACAAATGGTGATTTCGCTAGAAGACAAAAAGATTTTACTATAAAAGGAGTGCGCTAAACCCATTGAGGGGACGGGGAGAAACGTACAGAAACATACAGAAAAAAGAGAGCATCGCCTCTTCAATCACCACCAAAGTCTTAGACGACCTCGGACACTAGACGAGCTCGTCTTAGACGACCAGAGACCAAATTACGGAAGATACTTGTTTAGACTATTTGTTTAGACGAACATCTTTAGTTCTTGTAATTGACCGAGGTTGTTTATTCTTGATTATTAATACAGAAATCTTCACCCTTTACTTCTTTTTATAATATTACATCATGGACCGAGATATGGATTCAACAATCGACGCCCACCGTGGGGCTCGAACCCACGACCACAAGGTTAAGACGAACGAGTTACAAATCCGTTCTCAAGTGTTGCAGCTCCCCGCTCACACTTAACAAAGAGATTTGTAACTCGTTCCTCTTAAAACGGGAACCTTCCTAGTGTTGCAGCTCAGCGCTCACACTTGAACGAGCTCTATGATTTCATTTCGCACGGGATCCGTTTCCAAGTGTTGCGGCTCCACGCTCACACTTAACAAAGAAATTTATAGCTCGTTCTTCTTAAAAGGAGATCCGTTCTCAGTGTTGCAGCTCATCGCTCACACTTGAACGAGCTCTACGATTTCATTTTCGTACGGGATCCGTTCCCAAGTGCTGCAGCTCCGTTCCCAAGTGCTGCAGCTCCGCGCTCACACTTAGCAAAGAGATTTGTAACTTGTTCGTCTTAAAACGAGAACGTTTCCTAGTGCTGCAGCTCAGCGCTCACACTTGAACGAGCTCTATGATCTCATTTCGCACAGGATCCATTCCCAAGTGCTGCAACTCTGCGCTCACACTTAACAAAGAGATTTATAACTCGTTCGTCTTAAAAAAGGATCCGTTCCCTGTGATGCAGCTCAGTGCTCACACTTGAAACGAGCACTACGAACTCAGAGATTTGTAGCTCGTTCGTCTTAAAACGAGATAGTTCCCAGTGCTGCACCTCAGCGCTCGCACATGAACGAGCTTTACGTCTCATTCTAAGCATGGTCCACTCTTAAAAGCTAAAGCTGCGCGCTCAAACTTGGAAACGAGATCGCAACTATGTGCTGCATCGTCCACCTCGATGACCATCTCACCTCATCCACCTCAATCACCTTGATGACAATCTCATCTCGTTGACCTCTCTTCAACCATCTCACCTCGTCCACCTCGATGACCATCTCACCTCATCCACCTCGATGACAGTCTCATCTCGTTGACCTCTCCTCAATCATCTCACCTTGTCTACCTCAATGACATCTCATCTTGTTGAACTCGCCTCAACCATATCACCTCGTCCACCTCGGCGATCATCTCATATCACCCACCTTAAACAACCATATCATTGCGTTAACCTCGCCTCAACCATCTCACCTCGTCCACCTTGATGACCATCTCACCTCATCCACCTCCATCACCTCGATGACATTCTCATCTCCTTGACCTCGCTTCAACCATCTCACCTCGTCCACCTCAACAACCATCCCATCTCGTTGACCTCACCTGAAACATCTCAACTCGTCCACCTCGATGACTAATTCACATAATCCACCTTAACGACCATCTCACCTTGGACCACCTCCGATGACCTCGGACCACCTCCGATGACGCCGATACAACCTCCGACGACCCCGAAGCTAGCACCAATGAGCTACGAACCAAATCTGACGAGCTTAAAACCACTCTCGACGGCTTCGGAACCACTACTAACGAGCTAGGAACAGAGCTCGTCCCTTTCTCATCAAGACCAGCCATAATATTCCCCGAGCTATCAATGGCCCGTGTTCCCATAACTCCCTAGTGCTCGTCGCTATCTCCAACAGCGGCATCAACGACCCCAGAAGATAACGCTCCTTCGCTCAAGGATAAACCTAATACTCTTTGGAGATTCGTAGGAAATGAGAAGCACTGACTCATCTTAACTGAACCACTTCACCGCAACCCGCGAACACCTCAACCTGTGCACACCTCAACCTGTGCACACCTCAACCCGCGCACACTTCAACTTGTGCACACCTCAACCTGTGCACACCTCAACCCGCGCACACCTCAACCCGCGCACACCTCAACCCGCGCACACCTCAACCCGCGCACACCTCAACCCGCGCACACATCAACCCGCACACACCTCAACCCGCACACACCTCAACCCGCGCACACCTCAACCCATGAACACCTCAACCCACGTACACATCTCAACCCGCACGCATCTCGACCGCCCCTTGCTCAAACTCAACCCCGACGAGCTCGTCCCACAACGCCCCGTGAACACAGCTTGGTCTCCCTTCGACCTCAACCCCCAACGAGCTCGTCCTCGTCGATCTCAGCCCGACAAGTCCACAACACCCTGCGATACAGCTCGGTCGCCTCTCGAGCTCAACCCGTTCACAGCTCGGCCTCCTCTCAAAATTGACCCGACGAGCTCGACGACCCCAACAAAAACAACCTCAGCTCCAACCTCGACCAAGATGACCTCAACACACGAACACCGGCAACCTCAATCCCGATGATCCCGTCCCACGCCGACCTTGACTCCCCGCGACACAGCTTGGTCTACACTTGACCTTAACCCCGGCAAACAAAGACAAACCAGGCCCACGAATCCGACGACCTCAACCGGATGATCTCAACCACGCAAACCCAACTACCTCAGCTCGGTCACCACTCTTCCCAACAAAAAATATACCATACCTGATTTTTACACAAAAGATTCCAGAAGAATTCACCAAGAATCGACACTTGGCGAACTGTGGGGGGGGGGGATTTGTTGGAGATGGGCTTAGCACAGATCCATTAAGAGCTAAGCCCAAAATCAAGCTTGGCCCGTTAAAACAACAAATGGTGATTTCGCTAGAAGACAAAATGATTTTACTATAAAAGGAGTGCGTCAGACCCATTGAGGGGATGGGGAGAAACTTACAGAAAAAGGATAGCATCGCTTCTTCAATCACCACCAAAGTCTTAGACGACCTCGGGCACTAGACGAGCTCGTCTTAGACGAACAGAGACCAAATTACGGAAGATATTTGTTTAGACTATTTGCCTAGACGACATCTTTAGTTCTTGTAATTGACCAAGCTTGTTTATTCTTGATCATTAATACGAAAATCTCCACCCTTTACTTTTTTTTATAATATTACATCATGGACCAAGATATGGATTCAACACCATTGTTCCCTCGTCATCCTTTTTATAATATTACATCATGGACCAAGATATGGATTCAACACCATTGTTCCCTCGTCATCCTTTTCCAATCCAACAGATTCTTTCCCAAGATCTGAGTAGCCTTACATGTACGATGGAAGAACAACAACCAGCTTTCAAGTAAGCCATAAGGATGGATGAGTTTGCCACTGAACAGAAAAATAAGTATTGACTGTTTTTAGGAACTGAGAGGATGAGATGAGGTGACTGCTTTTAGGAATTGAGAGGATGAGATAAGGACTGGCCTTTTTATAGTTGGATGAACACCGACTGGAAGAGAAAGAAGAAGCATTAAATGACTTGTTGTGGGTGGAAGGAATAATGATGGTTCTTAATGACGATGAATGGATGGATTGAAGGAGAAGAATGTAAGACGAACATACGCGAATAAAGATCGACCAAGAGATTCCCCAGACAAATTATTTTCACACAACCTAATGAAACTCCAATAATGGTGATGGAGATGGATTTGGCAAAATGATAAATTTATTAGAAAAATAATGATTTGCAAAATCATTGCAGATGTTAGGCTATATAATATACTTAATGTTATAAATATTATGATGTCAATTATAGAAAGTTTTGTTCACTAAGATACTTGTACATTTTTTTCAAGTTAGACCTTTATATTATATCGTTATATAAGAAGTTTATTATTCGTGGAATAAATGATATCACTCAAATTATCTTAAGGAGTGACCTTTATTCTCTCAAATAAAAGGTTCAGTTGTAGTACTTAGGGATCAAATCCATAGGGAGTGGGCACACAATAGACAAAGATTTTTCAGTTAAGCTAGGCAAACAATTTATTAGGTCGTGAATAAATTAGCAAGTTGATTGATTGGTTGTTGTAAACAATAATGCGAAATAGCTAGACTTAGGGTTTCAGGCAAGTAGATTTTAGAGGATAAAAGCTAAGGGTATCACTCCTAGAACTCGATATCTAATGTAAAAGATTATCAGCTCTCGCTGTGAGTCTAATCTATTGACTAAGTCCGATATCTCAGCTCTCGCTTGTTGACACAGAATGACCGTCGATCGATGGCAATGATCTTGCATCACTCGATGGTCTCTCGAGTCAAGCATTAAGACCTAATCGATATGTTCACTAGGTTCCTTCGATCAACTCTCGTTTTTTTCTAATAACCTAGCTCAATAGAATTATATCAGGTAACAGACCATGCTCTCGCGTGCGCCTAATTATCTTATGATCAGGTTTCTAGGTAATTACTCTAGAAGCAAACAATAAGAACAATTATAATGATAGATATAACAATCACCCTAGGAATTCTATTGTTTGGCTAATCCATCAAAACCCTAGAAAACCTAAACCTAGTAGATGGATCTACTCAGATATGATCTTTGTCACAAAAATGATAGATGAAATATATATAGAAAAGAAATCAAATAAAGAACGAACGGAGTTCCAAGAGGACTTTGTAGGAGTTCCTCCCTTCTCTCCTAACCTTAGAACAATAGATAGAATAAATTTTAGCCGTCAACAATGGCTTAGAAAATAATATAAATTAGGTCTAAACTCATCTAGGGGTATTTTGGTAATTTGTGGTGGCTTCTGGGCTTAAGTCGGTCTTGAAACAAGTCGGTCCTATCTTCTGGGATCACCGTCAATCGACACTATGTCTGCGCCATCAATCGACATTCATTCACCTTCTCGATAGCTTCCTCTCGCGAGGCAGATAGACCACTCTCTAGTAAATTGATCATAACTTTGGCTTTAGGATCTTGGTTGACCTCAAACCGGTGGCATTGGAAAGATAACTCAAATCTATATCTTGTGTAAAAATATCAGCTCAATATCATCGTGGGAAGGTCTTAATGTATCACTAAACATTTGACGCGTCTACGCAGTTTTGCATCTCTAAAAGTTCCAAAATCATCAAAGTTCTCAAGAACGTACTTGAACCTGCAAATACTCTAAAGTATATTCCAAACATATATAATATACTATAAATAGGGCTGATATCATGGCAAAATAATGGTAAATATCATGCCCTATCAACTCCCCAGACTTAACATTTTGCTTGTCTTCAAGCGAAACAAGGGTAAACATGTGAAAGAGGTTTGAAAACACGGAGACTCAAAATATTTCTAACTTATCCTTATCACCGCTACTATATTGAAACCACATCAAATAAGTGTCAATCTAAGAGGAACTTTATATATCTTATCCTAGTATAGCAACCAAATCCATTCTACCAATAGCTTAGAGAATACTAATCTGACTCACCCTCTGCTAACCTCATTTTTTTGCATAAAATAAAATTGTGGGCTTTACTTTAGGAGTATTGATCAAAGGAAACATGGACTCTTTACCACTGCAAGTATCTGATCGTACAAGTAGTCTTCTCTGATCCCTTTCTTCCCTGTTTTCTCTCTTCTCTGAATCTTTTTGGATCTCAAACTTAATGGACAATGATGATGATGATACAGTCCATCTTGCCATCTTATTTTAGATTTTCTTTTCTTTTTTTGGGCAAAGTTGTAGGCGAATAGTGGGGTCATCGGTAATGTACCTACCCTCGCTTCCAACAATGTGTTATCAGTCCTTTGAATTAGAATAGTGGGGTCATCGGTAATGTACCTACCCCTATGCATCTCAGGAAATCATCTCAATCTTTTCTTTTTAGTAGATGCCGAAGAGAGAGAGAGAGAGAGAGAGAGAGAGAGAGAGAGAGAGAGAGAGAGAGAGAGAGAGAGAGAGAGAGAGAGAGAGAGAGAGAGAGAGAATGGAATCAGAGGTGCAATGACTTGTACCTAACAGACATGCAGAAGAAATCCAATCCAGTGCATACCAAGCCCCAAAGCAAGCAATTTAGTCAGTATGGGTTGGAGGTCAGCTTCGGTTCCTTCAACTTACTAAGCAAGTGTAGTCTAATGGCAGGATGATCCACTTTGGTATCTCTAGTACTCTCTGCAATCAACAAGTCTAAGAATTGTGCTATAATGTGGTTAGTGAACAAGTAAAAATATTAATATGATCATAATCCCCTTCTCTACTCTATAAAAACTTTTAATAAAAACTCATAGATAACAAAACTCAAAACAAAACACAATATCAGTAAACCTCCCCCAGACTTAAAAACACTGTCCCAGTTTTATACAGTCTAAGATTGGTGAAGCAAATAAACCATAATAACAAAATTTAACAAGGAAAAACGATATATTTACTCATTGATGGTGACCTTCGATTGACATAGTTAAGTGGCGATCGATCAATACCTGGGTTGCTCTGTCGATGGACTGTGATCAAGTTTCGGTCGATGCTCTGTGCAGACTATCTTCCTCGGATCTTTTTTTTTCTTGAAAATCTAAAACAATAAAATAAAACCCAAAATTAAACTAATATATTTAAACCTAATTGAATACTTACTAAACAGTGGTTTGTCTCTCACTCAACTCTTGTTTATAGCATTTAGGTTGACGTTTTGGAGTTCTGATTCAGTTCTGATGAGCTTTGGTACTTGCTCCAAAACAATTTCCAATGGCCAATGTCTTCAGCTTCATCACCCTTTTTGTGAAAGCCATCATAGACTCTTCCCATTTGTCTATCATCTCAACACTAAGGAGTGCTCGAAGATTTGCAAATGGCTGAGAGAAGCATCTTCTGCGCACTCTGTACTTCCTGACACCATCTAAGAAGTGGGGGATCAATGATAACTGAGGACCTTCCTTAGTCCTTTTCCTCTTCTTCCAATTCCTCTTCTTCTTTCCCATAGACTTGTCTGATCTCGTGGTGCCTCCATCAAAAAGCTTTCGACTCACTTCAAACTTTTTCTGCTCTGATACGCGAGGGGTGTCAATCGAAGCTCTAGTGTTGTGGTCGATCGATGCTTCAATGGTGGTGTCGTTCGATACTACAGTCTGGTGTTGATAGATATTGCTTATACTGGGATTTTGTCAATGTCACTTCTATATCTCAACCCTCTCTAAGAAGCTACCACATACATTTGATCATCAAATACCACACTGTTGGAACCCGGATGCACACTTTTATCTGGTGGAATAGGATATTCGACCTCTAAAACAGCGCAGGGAACCGAAAAATTCACAGGGTCATGTACCCTCTTCACTCCTTTGCGAAAACCAGCAGCTTCTTCTGTGCATATAGGTGGTCGTAGATGTTCTGGGACAGCAAGGTGTGAGGTCTCAGATTCATGCTTACTCTTCCCAACTTGTTCAGGTTCAGTCACGTAATATGGTTCGTCCAGTCATGAGTGTTGATCGATATCATCAAATGGGTGTCGAACGATGAAGTTAAGTGGCTGGCGATCAATGCCAGCTTTTGGTGAAATTTCCAAATCTCTTCTCGAAGTGTGTTAATCGTCATTAAGCTTCTGCTCCGATTCCTGACCCAAATCTTAAGGTTGGGCTTTATCCAATTGCTTCACGAATTCCTCTAGCTCCAAGAATGGTGTGATCGACAATAGGGTTTAGTGTTGATCGATGTTGAGTTCTAATCGTCGGTCGACGTTGAAGTCTTAGTGTTGATTGATGCTGAAGTCGGATCACTAATATCGACTTCTTCTACTCTGCTCAGCTCTCCATATCGATCTTGCTCTTCTTCCTCTACAATATATCTCAGCATATATTCCATCTAGATCTTCATATTTGCTTCAGTATCATAGAGAAATTTGGTGAGGAAGGCTTTCGTGATGTCATTCCAGGTGCCAACATGCTCCTTCTCCAGCAAGAGAGTATGGGAATAGTTTTCAGAAGTAGTAATCTTCAGACTCCATTACACTTAATGGTCGATGCGAAATCATCGAATGATTCAAGTTGGTTATTGGGACATTCATGAGGAAGACCATGAAAAGGATGCTGATCCACAAGAGAAATATATGTAGGATTCAGCTCAAAGACATTCCTATGTGGTGCGGAACGACGCATCGCATACCTTTTGGCGTAGAAATCCTCAAGCCTATTGTAGTCTCTAAGTGCCTTTTGTCGTTTAATCCTAGAATTCACAGTAACAGCAGTAGTATCGGGGATTGCAGTCCTTTGTGCATGAATCAATTGCGATGCACTGTTGCGCGCATGACCTCTTCCGTCCCGTAAGATGTCATTCTTGTCAACATTCCGTATGAGTACTTCGACCTTCTCTATCTTCTCGCAAGTAGTTTCGATCGACAAAGAGTGGTTGGTGTCGATCGACAGCGAGGTGATTGTGTTGATCGATGGAGAGTTGTTGGTTTCGATCGCTTCTGCTTGGGTAATGTCGATCGATACTTGATGAGCAGTGTCGTTTGATACTTGGACTTCTACTATATTGATCGCTGCTTGGAGGGTGTCGACTGCCCTCGTAGACTTATGGATCACGCGTTCTAAATCCAGTGGCTCTACTAGTAAGAGTCATATCCCCTTGTTGCTTCTGGTACTCATATGAATGTACCTGAATCACAAGAAATTTTTTTTGTCAATAACTACGAACAATAATAAAAACCTAGACTAAAACCTATTATCAAGTCTAATGGTGAATCCTCGCTCCCCGGCAACGGCACCAAATTTGATATCACTCAAATTACCCTAAAGAGTGACTTTTACTATCTCAAATAAGAGGTTCATTTATAGTACTTAGGTATCAAATCGGCAGGGAACGTGGGCACACAATAGGCTATAGACTTTTCAGTTAAGCTAGGCAAACAATTTATTATGCAGTGAATAAAGTAGCAAGTTGATTGACTGGTTGTTGTAAACAATAATGCAAAATGGCTAGTTGATTGACTGGTTGTTGTAAACAATAATGCAAAATAGCTAGACTTAGGATTTCAGGAAAGTGCATGATAGAGGATAGAAGCTAAGGGTATAAATCCTAGAACTCAATATATAATGTAAAAGATTACCAGCTCTCATTACGAGTTTAATTTATTGACTAAGTCTGATGTCTTAGTTCTCGCTTGTTGACACGGAATGACCGTAGATCGATGGCAATGATCTTACGTCGATCGATGGTCTCTCGAGTTAAGCATTAATACTTAATCAATATGTTCACTAGGTTCCTTCGATCAAATCTCGTTTTTTTCTAACAACCTAGCTCAATATAATTATATCAGGTAATAGACCATGCTCTCGCATGCGCCTAATTATCGTATGTTCAGGTTTCTAGTTAATTACTCTAGAAGCAACCAATAAGAACAATTCTAATGATAGATATAATAATAGCCCTTGCTATTCTATTGTTTGGCTAATCCATCAAAACCCTAGAAAACCTAAACCTAGTAGATGAATCTACTCAGACATGATCTTTGTCACATAAATCATAGATGAAATAGATATAGAATAGAAATGAAATAAACAACCATAGGAGTTCCAAGAGGACTCTGAAGGAGTTCCTCCCTTCTCTCCTAACCCTATAACAATAAATAGAATAAAGCTTAGTCGTCAACAATGGCTTAAAAAACAATATAAATTAGGTCTAACTCTCTAGGGGTATTATGGTAATTTGTCTTGGTTTTTCGGCTTAACTAGGTCTTGAAACAAGTCGGGTCTGTCTTCTGAGATCACTGTTGATCGTCACTAGGGCTGCGCCGTCGATCGACATTCATTCACCTTCTCGACAGCTTCCTCTCGCGAGGCAGACAGATCACTCTCCAGTAAATCGATCATAACTTTGGCTTTAGGATCCTGATTGACCTCAAAATGGTGGAATTGGAAATATAACTCGAATATATATATCTTTAATAAAAATATCAGATCAATCTCATTGTGGGAAGGCCTCCATCCATATCTAAACATCTGACGCGTCTGCGCAGTTCCGCATCTCTAAAAGCTCCAGAATCAATAAAGTTATCCTGAACGTACCTGAACATGAAAATACTCTAAATCATACTCCAAACATATATAATATACTCTAGATAGTTCTGATAGCATGATACAATATTTGTAAATATTAGGACCTATCAATAAGACACACCAATTTCTCTCTTCTCCTCTTTAGTCAAAACACGTTATCAGCATGAAGCTCTAACGATCTTAAGTTGTATAGATTTTTATTATCTTTTATTTTTAGTCTATATTCAATATTTTTTGAATCATGTTTATTATAAATTCATGACTTGTAATAGTGGCTTTATACACAATAAAAGTTTATGAGTTTTAGTCGACAATACTGATTTAACCTTGTTCCAAAGAAAGAAAATCATTTGATCAATGATCTTGTCAATGTTTATAAGTCGATGTTTATAAGCTGATGCTCATTCTATTATATTTGATATTTGCTTGATTTTATATTATCTGTTTCACATGGCATCATGTTAAAGCTGCAAAACGCTTTTCATTCTTTTAACATTTTAGTATTGATCATTAACCCACTGTAATATATAGTTGTACATATTTGTTCGATCTGTAGTTGATAGTCTAGCTAGAAAGGGATCGAAGTTCGTTTATGTTGTGGGTTGCCCTCGAAAATATTACATACACACTTTTCATAACACTTTAAATGTTCGGTTAGAATTTTTGTTCCTCTGTTTGTATCCGACCAGATCTCCTTCTTAGTTCCCTTTTCTTTCCTTTTTATAGGCTCCTCCCTCTCAGTTTGCCCTAACGTACGGTCTTTTCTCCTAAACGGGCTGGGCTCTCTTCGTGGGCCGGCCGGTCAATCAACTTGGCCTAAAGCGAGCTCGGCTTCATTAGCTCGCTGGTTTTGGTTCTTTTTGTCTGACGAGCTTCCGATATGACCGGCTCAATTGAGCCGGCTAAGGCATGCGCCCAAACTCTCGCTGGGCCGGCTTTTGGTCTGATGGGCCTTGTGGGAGGTGTAAAACCAATCTCTAACAGTAAGCCCCCCCCCCCCCCAAGTTCGTTCGAGGAAAAGACAATTTTTGCTCGGGCGTATTCTTCGTTATTTGGCTCAGAGGACTCAAACGGACCAGCATGGTAAGATTCACCTAGGCCTTCACACGCACCGTTGTGGCAGCTTGATCGCATTATGTAAGTTACCGGTAAGAGCTTTGACGAGTTCCTGGTTTGCTCGTCAGTGAGCTAACGTGCTTCGACGAAATCCGGTTAGGGCTTCTCTCAATAACCGCTGGTTTGACCAGAATTGCAAGCGGCGCTTCTAGGCCCAATAGGTCCACCTAGGGTAATTATTACGGGAATCTAGGGTTTCTTCCTTTTTTTGCTATAAATAGAGAGGGCACTGTGCATAATCTCCATTCTTCTCCGCGATTTCAGGTACTCTCTTCCTCTACTTTCTCTTTCTACTTTATCTCTCTACATTCTTAGTTCGTTATGAGGACCGAAAGCAAACGTAAGTTCTCCGAAGACGAAAAGGGAAAGAGGGTCACTTCTTCCCCGGTGGCCGAGTTTATCCCTTCGATTAACATGTCTCTGACCAACGATCCCTCACTGGCGCATCTGGATGCTTTGAGGGATATGGAGGGATTGGATCCATCGCAACGTCTGCTGGTCGCTGAATCGGAAAGATTGCTCAGGGGCGACGGCGATGGTCAATCGATGGTCGACGAAGGAAATTTTAATGCGGTGATTGACGCTCCTGGGGAAAAATCTAGTAAGAGCACGCGAGTAATCGTGAGCGACGAGCCCCTTACATTTCCGGACGATGAGTTGATATACCCGATCAAATACCATGAGATCGGGACTTTTGAACGTCTCCCTGCACTGGATCCAGGTTTTATTCGCCCTTCGACCGTCGAGGGACAAGACTGGGGAGATGTACGGTGTACTTGGTCTACCGTCGGCAGCGTACAAGCGGTGCTAAGGGGAAATGGTGGTGCGGGAGTTACATTCATCATTCCAAGAGCCAACCAACGACCTTGGACTCCTCCAATAGGTTACCAGTGCATGTATGAATCCTTCTTCGGAAATGATGTGAAGTTATGGTTTCCCATTCCACGACTCGTAACTTCATACTGCTTCCGGCGCGGGGTGGCGATCACTCAGATGATCATAGGGACTTGGCGTATCGCAGTCGCACTGATGGTCATGGCGGCTGAGATTGACGTGTCTATGAGCGTTTGGGTCTTCGAGGAGATGACGATGACCAGCGCTCAACCACATGGGTTATTCTCTCTTCGCATGAGGACTGGTTTGAATATTCTGACTGGCCATCCGAACAAAACCGCAAACTGGGAACGTTCATATTTCTACGTTAAATGCGATGAGGCTGCCTTTGAAGAACCCCCGAGCAACAGATATCGTGTCCGATGGAGCTCTAGGCTGGGTTAGATTGACCTTATCGAATAAGCTTCAATTAACTTTGGCTTTTAACTCGTTGTTCTTATTCTCTTGTTGTTGCAGTTACTCATCCGAATACAAAGGCATATCCGGAGGACTTCTTTTCGAACGCGTTAAAAATAACTGCACTTAGTCAAGAGAAGTGGTCACGCATAAATCGGAAGCGAATTCGAAGAAACCGGGAACGCATCACAAGAGGTAAAACTTCATATGCTCTCTTTTCCTCTCTTTTGTGGATGACGAGATTTCGCTTATGCGATGGTGACAGTCACTTAGCGACGTTTGACCACTCTCTAATATGATGTACAGCGGATTGGGCATCAAATATTCCATGCAAGGAAACCCGAGGACCGAGACTTAAACTCGTGTCCGCTAGATCATCGAGTCAGAAAAAGAAGAGGGGCGATTCGACAATGAAAGACATTCCCAATTTCAGCTCGCTATTCGAAAGTGATCTTCAGGGAGTTGATCTAAGAGATGTCAATCCGTTGGCGGTACTAGATGCATTCAACTCGCAACCAACTGAGGTCGGCTCTCCAATGGCGGATGAGACTACTTCAGAAGGCGGTTATTCGCCGGAACTCAAAATATAGAGAGAACAACAAGAAGAGGGCGAGATCCGAACAGCCATTGGACTCGGCCAATATCGAACCTGGCGAGCAACAATGCGCGCCAGATGGTGATCCTATGACTGAGCACGAGAATCCGGAGGTGATCAAATCGATTAGCGAAGAGGAGGAAGAAGAAAAAGAAGAGGTCAGACGAAGAAGCTGCTGAAGCTCCGACTTTGGGCGAGGGGGTCGCAGTTCCAGATCAAGTTGAGCAGCTAAGAGAAAGCGGAGGGGAAATTCTTCCGGTCGTTGAAGCAACGAGTGCCCCAATCTTGGATGACGTAATACCTCAGTCGGCCAAGAAGGTCGTTGTCAATGAGGGAATTCTTTCTCGTCGTCCTCGTGCTCTTGTGCCTCACCAGGTTAACTTCCACTATTTCGACCAGGCTACTCCACTGGTGAGGAATGCACATATGTGTGCTGAGCTTCTTCGCCAGGTGAAAGGGGGGCCTAGGGACATGCCTCCAGTGGGAGACCTTCTCTTCTCTGAGCTTTATATCGACGCTGCTCGGAACGCCCTTATGGTTTGTAATCTCTTTCACTCCTTCCGGTTCTCGAATTCATTCCTTCTTCTAATTTTCTATTGTTCTTCATTGTGTAGTCTGATGGTTGTTGGAACCACCTGGTCCACGAGTATGATCGGGCCTTGAAGAAAACGGTCATTAAGATGAAGGAGGTTGAAAAGGGCTCGGCGAGCAAGGATGCCCTTTTTCGGAAAAAGGAAGCTGACTTCTTGGAGATGTCCAAAAAGATGACCGAAGAAAGAGATCTGTTGGCTGCTCGCTCTGAAGCCGAAAAGGCAAAGGTGGAAGAGATATCTTCCAAGCTCGAACAGGCAAGATCTAAGATCAAGGACTTTGAGAAGAGGAATGCCGAGATCATGGCCTTGGGAGAGAGGGAGATCAATCGCCTTAAGGAGTCTCGTGTTCACGAAGTTACTCAGGAGCGAGCCAGGGTGGTTTCTGCAATGACGAGCAAATCCTCAAAGCGCTTTGAAGGCATCCGCGAGTATATGTCCCAGCGAGATATCATGAAGAAAAACGCCTCTTCCTAAGTCAGACCAAAGGGGCGTGGGATTGCCTCAAGATGCTGAAGGACCATAAGGGGTTGCAAGTTCCCGACATTGTCCTGGATTCTCTGTCTGCGAGGGAACTAGAGTTTGAACAAGCGGTGAACGACACTTATCCCCTCTTGTGCTACCGTCTCGGTTCGTTATCGACTGTCCCTTGCCCGGCGTGGATCAGTTTGGGTCCAACAGGAATTTGATCGATCAGTCAGCTTCTGCCGATCTTCGGACACCGGGTCACTCGCTGAATGAGGGGAATGGCGATGATTCAACCTCTGCTACTCGTCCTGATAGACAATCTACCGAGCAAGTTAATGAGAAGTAGCTCGGTACATGTGTGTTGTAATTTCCTTCTTTCTTTTGCTTATGAAAAGTAACTCTGTACTTTTAGTTTGTTGTAACGTTGAAAGCAACTTTTATTTAATCAACGCAGTCTTTTCCGTGTTCATTCATTTGTCATCATATGCTTTTGTTGTAGCTGGGCTTTTATAAAGACTCCGAACTACAAAGTTAACAAACCACTGTTTAAACTTTGCTTGTATGATCTTGGTAGGTGTTTGGCGGGCCAAGTCGTTCCTACAGATCATTGAAAGTTTAAGTGATTGTTTAGTTATTTTTTGCAAATCCGATGCGAATGATTGACCGCTTGTTCAAAATCTAGTTCCCTCGCAGTTCCACGATTGGAAATTAGGTCGAGTAATTGTTCCTCGGCAGGAAGTTAAATTGAGCAAAATAGATGATTCTCTGCCACTGGAATTTTGTTTGCTGGTTACGGGAATGTTTGACTGTGTCGTCGCTCTTCTTTCCCCTTTGTTTTTATTATTTTTGTTATAGCTGGGCCTTTTTGTGAAGGTTGCCTACGTATCCCAGGCGGGAATCAAGCCGTTCGTAGTTCTTTTTACCGAGCAAAAGTGACGCATGTTGTCATTTGTTCATTTTTTTTTCTACCGAGCAAAAGTGACGCATGTTGTCATTTGCTTGGTTTTAGTATTGTTCGCTATTTAGTAGTAGTACTTGCGGAGGTTAGATGCGTTCCAGGATCGTGGGACTGGGTTTGCCAAGGATGTTTCGAGTTTATAGACTCCAGGTTTAATGACCTCGGTAATCTTGTAAGGTCCTTCCCAGTGTGTCCCGAGCTTGCCTGCGTTTTCTTCTTTGGTGTTTTCGAATACTTTGCGGATGACGAGATCATGGAGGGCTAGCGGCCTTGAATGGACCTTTTTGTTGTAGTAACTTGCAGCTAAATTCTGGTAATTCTGAATTCGGAGGAGAGCCTGTTCGCGTCGTTCTTTGATGTCCCTCAAGTAACATGTCTCGATTGATGCTTTCATTAGAAGGCATTGTCGAGCGTCGTATGCTTGTCACGTTAACCTCGGCTGGGGACATTGCTTTGATTCCATAAGCTAGAGAAAAGGGGGTCATGCCGGTCGTGCTTCTTGGCGTTGTGCGGTGGGACCAAAGGACGCCATCTAACTCATCGGCCCAGTGACCCTTTTTACGTCAAGACACTTTTTAATTCTGTCGAGAATGATTTTGTTCGTCGCTTCGGCCTGACCGTTACCTTGAGGATATCTTGGGGTGGATGTATTCAGCCGAATTTGCCATCGATCACAGAAACCGCGGAAGTTATGGGAGATAAATTGAGATCCATTGTCGTCACTATCTCGTATGGAAGACCGTGACGGCATATGATATACTTCCAGACAAAGTTCTGGACTTCCTTTTCGGTGATTTTGATGAATGAGTCGGCTTCTACCAATTTCGTGAAATAATCAGTCATGACAAGCAAGAAACGACGTTGTCGTGAACTCAGTAATGGGCCGATTATGTCCATTGCCCAGCGCATGAATGGGTAAGGAGCTACCGATGTGCGTAAGAGTTTGGTGGGGCAATGTATGTTTGGGGTGTGCCACTGGCACATGTCGCAATTGCGCGCGTATTGCTCGCAATCTTTTACCATAGTCGGCCAATAATATCCAAGTCTTTTGGTCTTCAAGACTAACGCTCGTCCTCCAGAATGATTGCCTGCTGCGCCGTTGTGGATCTCGGCCATGACCAGATCGATTTCCTCTCCTTGGATGCAAGTGAGTAATACTTTACTGGCTGTCCAACGATAAAGTTTGTCGTGCATAGGGATGTATTGCGCGCTTCACGTTTTTAATCGTCGGGCTGCCCATTTATCGGATGCTAGAGTTCCGTCAGAGAGGTATCGGACTATGGGTATCCTCCAATCTGCTGTGTCGTTGCTGGTCTGTGCAATCGATGCTAAGGGGTTGTTTGAATGAACGACCAAGATCGTTGTTTCTTTATCACTAGGTGACGTGGTGATGCTCGGACGATCAATTTGATGAATCGGTATGGTCCGTTGTACTTGGTCTTTGAGTTTGCTAACGAGGGCGGCCAAGGCGTCTGCACATACGTTATCACCCCGCGGAACCTTAGTGAGGGAGAAGTGTTCAAATCTGTTGGTGAGCTCCTGAACGAGTTTGAGGTAAGCATCCATCCTTTCATTCTTCGCATCATATTCGCCGGTGAATTGGTTCGCGACAAGTTGGGAGTCGCAATATGCATCAACTCGTTTTTCTCCAACCGCTGCAGCTAGATGAAGGCCGGCGATAAGGGACTCATACTCAGCTTCGTTATTAGATGCCTTAAAGTTAAGTCAGAATGATTGACGAATGAGCTCGCCAGTCGGAGATTGAAGCTGAACACCGGCTCCCGAACCTTTGCTTGTGGAAGACCCGTCGACATGCAAGATCCAGTTGTTGGTTGGCAGCGTTAAATCTTGCTCAAGTTCGGGCGCTAATTCAATCAGAAAGTCGGCAAGGACTTGCGACTTAGCTGCAGATCGATTCTTGTAGGTGATATCATGTTCGCTTAGCTCGACTGCCCATTTTGAAAGTCGTCCAGATTGGTTTGTGTTTTGCATTATTGTTCGCAGAGGTTGGTTCGTTAGGACGATTATGGAATGCGAAATATGGGCGAAGTTTCCTCGCGGAAGTAATCATCGCAAGTGCTAACTTCTCCAAAGTAGAATAACGAGTTTCTGCGTCGGCCATTCGTTTGCTCGTATAGAAGATGGGTTTTTGCTCGCCCCGATCCTCTTTTGCAAGGACACTACTGACAGCGGTAGAGGATACGTCAATATAGAGATAAAGGACATCTCCTTCTTCGGGCTTAGAGAGGACGGGGGGAGTAGTAAGGTATGCTTTGAGGCGATTGAATGCCTCCTCGCATTTGTCGTCCCAGATGAATCTTTTGTTACCACGGAGGAGATCGAAGAAAGGGAGACATTTATCGGTTGTTCTAGAGATGAATCGATTAAGGGCAGCTATTCGGCCGGTCAGTCGTTGTACCTCTCTGCTATTTTTGGGACTTGGGAGATCTAGGATCGCAGAAATTTGTTTTGGGTTGGCTTCGATTCCTCGTTGGGTGACAATATATCCGAGGAATTCACCAGAAGTTACACCGAAGGTGCACTTTGCCGGATTCAGTTTCATACCATATTGATTGAGGGTAGCGAAGCACTGCTGCAAATGGTTGAGATGATCGTTGGCGTGCAAGGATTTGACAAACATGTCGTCGATATAAACCTCCATCGTGACCCCAAGTTGTTGGTCGAACATCTTGTTAACAAGTCGCTGATATGTTGCTCCACCGTTTTTAAGACCGAAAGGCATGACTTTGTAACAGTATATTCCTCGTTCAGTGATAAATGCTGTCTTCTCTTGATCATCAGGGTGCATCAGGATTTGGTTGTATCCCGAAAAGGCATCCATGAAACTGAGTAATTCGTTGCCGGCAGTGGCTTCCACCAACCTGTCAATGTGCAGGAGTGGAAAGCTGTCCTTGGGACAAGCCTTATTCAAGTCTGTGAAGTCGACACACATGCGCCATTTTCCATTTTTCTTGCGGACAACAACCGGGTTTGCGAGCCACTCAGGGTATCGTACCTCGGCTATGGAACCGGCGGAAAGCAGGCGATCAACTTCCTCATTAACGGCTTTCACACATTCTGGTCCAAGCTTTCATCACTTTTGTCTGACGGGTTTGTAAGTTGGGTCAACGTGGAGTTCATGAACTGCGACGGAAGGATTAATTCCTATCATATCTGTTGTATCCCAAGCAAAGGTTGTGATATTATCCCGTAGGAAGGAGACTAATTTCTCCTTAAGATCATCTTTCAGGTAAGCTCCGATACGAATTGACTTGCTCGGATCGTTGTTGCTTATACTGACGTCCACTATGTCCTCCTCTTTAAGAAGTGGGGTTTTTCCGACTGGCCTGGCCACCGTGTTGATATGAGTGTTTGATCGTTGAGTCCTGACTTCGTTAACCAGGAGGTCGCGCGCTGCACCTTGATCTCCGTGAAGCGTGAGGATATGACCTTCATGTCTGGGGAACTTGATGCATTGATGATAAGTGGATGGGACAGCTCGCATAGAGTGGATCCAAGGGGTTCCAAGAATCACATTGTAAGGCGTGTGCACATCGATAACTGAGAACTTGACGTGCCTTGTAATTCCCATCGTTGAAACACAGAGACGGATCGTTCCCAGGACTGTTTCTGATGAGCCGTTAAAACCTGTGAGCGATCGCACAAAAGGTTTGATGATTCTGATATCGATCCCCATTTTGGCGAGGGTTTCCTTGAAGATGAAGTCGACCGAGCTCCCGGTGTCGATCAATACTTTGGTGACTTCGCAGTCGCCTATTCCGAGCTCGACAAGAAGGGGGTCATTGTGCGGCATGTGGACCCCAACCAAATCTTCCTCGAGGAAAGTGATCGGAAGATCATTTCGAGGGGTGTAGGCCAATGTTTTGCTGTAATGGCCTTTCGGTGAAATTCCTTAATTGATCGGATGGAATCGTCGCATGGAGGTGAGCCGCCCATGATAATGTGCAATGTAGAATCTAAGGCTTGATTTGGTTCTACCGGTGGTTGCTCGATTGACTTTACTCCTGTGGATGACATCCGGGCGGGGGATGTCACTGCTCGGTTACTGTTGGAAGTTTGGAGTCACATGCGAAGGTTGGGAGCTTTGGCGTTCAGCTTCATGCGAAGGTCCGGGACTTTGGAGTTTAACCACAGTCGCAAATCCAAGGCTTTGGAATTTAGCTTAAGTCGCAAGTCGGCGTGGACTGATGGGCTCCTATCGGAATCGGTTGTTGGGTTAGTAGTTCGGTTGCGCCCAAGTTGGTTCCGCAAGTCGAGAGACCGGTGGAGTTGTTTAGGGGCTTTTTGACTGTGTGCGCTGCCGTCATGCACTTTGCGCTTAAGTAGGTTCCGGAGGTCTTCTGTCGGCGGTTCGTTATCCGAGACTGGAGAGGGAGGCCCCGGCAATGATTGTAAAGATCTTTCGGCGAGACTTCGGCTTGTCATCATCCGAAGAGGAATTTTATCTTGCATTGATGTGCTTTCGCCAGGTCCTTTTGAAAGGTCGCTGTTATGCCGTCCTGGTGGCTTCTTCTTCTTCTCTTTACTCTTAGACCAAATCTTACTATTTTTTGGGGGTTTCGGCTTAGCGGGCTCGATGTTCGTATGTCCGCTTGCAAAGGCTGCGAGCAAGAGCTCGTGCAATTGTTTGCATTCCTTCGTATCGTGTCCCCGGATCTTATGATAATCACAGTATTTACTCTCGTCGAAGGGAGCGGTTGGGTTGTGAGATACGTTTGTGCGGGGAGGAACGACTTTCCCGTCAGAGTCTCTTTCCCAAACATTCCAACCTGGCTCGCGGACCACCATTGCAGTGCTTGGTGAGTCGTCCTTGGTGACGGTGTAAATAACATTCTTTTTTTATCGACCTTGGAATAAGGCATGTGCTGTCTCGGCTCAAGTGGTGCATCAGAGGATTTCGCTGTTCCCTGTTTGGATGAATTCTGCTTGGTATAGAAAGCCCGCTTATCTTCTTCCAGGAGGAATAAAATTTTTGGAGCGATGGAGGGCGTCCTGAAGGGAGAAGGTCGGGTGCGAGTACAAGTTTTTCCGGAACTCGGAATTTATCCATAACGTATGTCGGAGTGCCTCAACCGCAGTTCGATCGGTAACATGGACTTTTGAGACGACTTGCTTAAATCGTTCCATGTAGTCTTTGAGGCTTTCAGTGGAAGACTGGGACATTTTCCAGAGGTCAGAGATGGATGCTCCGTCCCGAGTAAACATGACGTAGTGTTTGAGGAATGCGGTGGACAGATCATGGAAATTATCGATGGACCCTTCCGCGAGCCAAGAGAACCAAGTTAAAGCTGGTCCAGAGAGACTTTCGACGAAGAGTTGACAAGACCCAGTGTCCTTCTCCTCATCGCTGAAGTGCGCACGGGCGATAGCGATGTTAAAGGTTGTCATGTGGTCGGTTGGGTCGGAATCTCTGCTATAAGGCTGGATCCTGAGTTTTTCGGTTTGCCGGATTTTTACGTCGGTAATCCGCCGAGTAAAAGGGTTACGAAGGGTGGCTTCAAGGACACGCTCGATTTCCGGGGCCGAACTGGTGACCCGATGGATTTTCGAATGGATGTCCCGCAGCGAGTTTTGCAGTTGGACAATCTGTCTATTTGTTGCTGGATCTAAAGCTTCGAGATGTGGTTCAGTATCGTTAGTTACTTGCTCGGCCACGTGCGCGGGTGGTTCAGGAACTCCGGTCAGGGGATTGGTAGAGAAAAGTTGCCGCCTAACCGTCGGAGGGTTGCTGGAGGTGCCAGGAACCGGCGCGATAGCGGCAGCAAGAATATCGAGATGCTCGTTTGTCGCTTTTTGTACCTCGTCTTGCTGGGCGAAGCGCGCCAGGATGGTGTCCATGATTTCCGTCATAGTGGGCGCAGCGACGACGGGAGCAGGGTTTTCTTCGGTGGCAGGGTCTTCAGTGTTCATTGTTCGAAAAGGAATGTTTTTTCGGCGGCAGGCCCCACGGTGTGCGCCAAATGTTCGATCTATGGTTGATAGTCTAGCTAGAAATGGATCGAAGTTCGTTTTATGTTGTGGGTTGCCCTCGAAAATATTATATAAACACTTTTCTTAACACTCTTAAGATGTTCGGTTACAATTTTTTGTTCCTCTGTTTGTATCCGACCAGATCTGGTCTCTTAGTTCCCTTTTCTTTCCTTTTTATAATCTCCTCTCTCCCAGTTCGCCCTAACGTACGGTTTTTTCTCCTAAAACGGGATGGGTTCTCTTCGTGGGCCGGCCGGTCGATCAACTTGGCCTAAAGTGAGCTCGGCTTCATTAGCCCGCTGGTTTTGGTCCTTTTTGTCTGACGAGCTTCGATATGACCGGCTCAATTAAGCCGGCTAAGATATGCGCCCAACTCCTCGCTGGCCGACTTTTGGTCCGATGGGC